>JARLTB010000200.1:567500-742500 GCA_030141615.1 Unio pictorum
CTATGGTACAAGTTTTGCAAAATTCAACCAATAATGTACTTACCTAGAACACTGAAACATTTAGAAAAATATATTATTGTGTATTAGGTCCCAACAGTGTCCAAAAATGTATATCCCAAATCCTAATGAATAAAGTTGCAATTAATTCCGGGGGGTAATCCAAACAAGATCCAACACTAAATTCATGTGCATATAGTCTCAAATGTACATGTGGCCTGAAGTGTGGTTATGTGCTAACAGTCTTCGATGTATCCAAAATTAATACTCCAAGATGTCTTTGTCTGAATTCACCATATTTCAAAATTAATGTTTCCGTCAAAAAATATTATTGAACTGCAGCTGTAATTCCAGTGAATAACAATTTGACTAATTACCTCCATCAAAATCAAATACTGAACACAACAATAAGAACGATTCTGCTAAAGATGTTAAATCGATAATGTGTAATGTCTCAAATAACAACATAATATAGAAAAAAACTGAGATTCTTTGAATATAACCACTTAGAGAATCACAAGTTCACTTTTAGAAAATTCTAAGTTGTCAACAAACTCAGTTACTAAAATTATAATTAAGAATGTAGAAAACATCAGCTGCATCCGGGTTATTCACATAAATACTGATGTCCGATTCAGATAACCATGTTACATTAACAATGATAGGAATATTTAATCCCAATCTATAGTGAAATATTAAATATGTATTATTTTGTGTGCATAACAAATTAACCTTATTTTGATAAGATCACATAAATACAATTATGCATAAAATATAATAAGGGAGAAAGAAAGAACAAATAATAATAATTAGAAATACATAACAATTATAATAATGTAATCTTTATTTTGTGGTTAAGTGGTTTATTTGTACATCTGACTATAGTTCCAGGATAAGGGTTTCGATTATATACTCTACTCTGTCACTATCACACATAGAATCATATAACTTATAATTGTATATATATATATATATATATATATATATATATATATATATATATATATATATATATATATATATTTATATATATAATTCAAACATGAAGAATGTCCTTTGTGTTGTGGCAGCGGGAAGAAAGTATCCACATGACAGAAGAAGAAGCCCTGATTTTCTGCCAAGGTTACATGAACAAAAGTCAAATATATACACTGTGTCAAAACGTTCCCTCTACACGTTCAGAGAAAAATATTGAAACCTGTGCCGCGGATATAGTTGTAAGTACCGTTAATCCTCTTCCTTGCTGGTAGGTAGCATATACAGGAATTTGGAACTAATAAATTGATCTATTATCCAACTTAACACAAGCATGCTTTTAAAATATTTCATCTTTTCTCCACTTTATGAAACTATACGTACCATTTATGTTATTATTTTTTAAATCAATGGTATCGGCATATTATATATCGATGTGCATCCTGTCACATGGTGGCATTTTGACATGTTTGTTCAATAAACTCATTTTGAATACTAACCATTATAAGCAAGCATGTGTTACACAAAATCTGCAATCAGCTGTAAAATATAATGTGACTTAAAACGATTATAAACTCTCTTTTTAAAGTGAAGACGTCAACAATAAAATTATATGTGTATTTGCTGTTAGCACAACTGTTTATGAGTCTGAATTATTGGCTTTAATCAGCCGAAAATTCTACAAGGGCCATCATTCTGGACATAATGATTGAGATTCATTCCCTTCAATTGGTTCGAGAAAAATAAAAAAATGACAAGCCCCTGTCACTAATTGCGAAAACAACTTTAACAATATGGTAACATAGCTCTTGAGTCAATTTCTTTATTCTCAGCTTACGAACACAACTGTTTGGTCTGAATCGGCTAGGGAATCCATGAGAGAACAATGTTTGAATGAAATATCAAGAAATAACACTTTCCGCGAGGTCGAAGAAGCTAGTGGAATTGTTGCAGAGATTCAGGAGAAAGCATGCCCATCGATGTGCAGCAACAGAGGCCACTGTATCAATGGTAAACCATAAGTCAATACTTGATATTATTTGAGTACCAATGTAAACTAACTTTCCAATGAAGGCATTAATTTGTCTGTGTCATGTGAATTGAAGATGGCAATAATAAAAAAATATCGCATCATAATGACCTTAAATTTAAGAAATATTATCGCTTTGAAATAGAGTCGATTGTTAGCATTCTGACTTGGCCTCACCTCAATGGTCACGGCTGGGATAAACTAGTCACGTGATTCGCTTGCAGTAAGATAACGGATTACGCACATTATTTGGATCTGTACCTGCAACGTCTAACCCAGAATCCATTTAATGTAACGATATGTTTATATTCAAATCCTACCCTAGTTACAGAACATGTGAATTGGATGAGTAAAATATGATCGTATTCTACAAACATCCACGGTTTAATGTCGAAATATTAACTTAAGCCACAAAAACAATCGATAAAATTTCACCTTTATGGTGGTGTCAGTAATAACATTTTTGCAAGTAATGGACAATTATAACTAGTAAAATCATAAGCATAATCGTATAGTTCTGGAAAATTAGAAATGTTTATCAACCTTTATATATATTGTACGTTTCCCAATAAAGTAGCGCCTTACGGACCTATGCTTGATACAAAAGGTACATGCAAGAATCTACTGATCCAAGACACACACACACACACACACACACACACACACACTATATACACACAAAGACTAAAATTGTCGTGATGCAGAAAAGCTAGAGAGAAAGAAAACCAATTGTATATTACACTATCATTCAACAGGATCTTGCATGTGTGATCCTGGATATGGTGCCAGTGACTGTTCCACAAATCTTCACGAGCCTCCAGACATTTTTGGTCTCTTGGATAACGGGCTTTGCGATGAACGTAACGTTGAATGTGATCATGCCTTTGTGTACGGAGAGATATTTGTGGAGGGGGAGAATTTGACATGCAGGATAAAGTCATTTACGGTAAGTCTGCTTCTTGTTTAATTTTTATTCCACATGTTTGTAATTATTTTGCAGCGTATATTCATGTACCAGCACAGACGGATATTTATTTTTGTGTTTTGAAATCTCTAAGTGAATTAACATAGTTATCCTAGTTAGCGACCTAATCATGATTTGTATCTTATATATTTTCAGCATGTTTTTATGTTTTCCAATTTCATTGTTTTTGTCATTTGTTGTTCTGTAGTGTAGACATATCATTATTGATGGTGTAAAGCGCTTAGAGCTTTTAAAGATTAGGCGCTATACAAAGTCCTCATTATTATTATTATTATTATTATTATTATTATTATTATTATCATTATTATTATTATTATTATCCTTGAAATTTTCAGATGTCTTACAATGGGGACAAGACTTTCGAGAAAACTTACTTCGTTCCTGCTGAGCATGAGACATTGTTTGAGGTAGTGTGTCCCGTGCAGAAAACTCGGAGGAAGAAACGTTCTCTTCCAATAAACATACAGGCTTCAGATCGTTTTGTGATTGGTTACACGATCTCTGTTAGCAATGATGGTGTGAACTACGGGAAGGATTTTGATCTTTATATGTATAACTCTGAATGCCAACTTCCTGAAAACACTTCCACTACGTTCACATTTGGACTTCAGGTGAGATGTTCTTATCTTCTCTTATTTTAACATACGTATGCCAAGAAAAAATCTTTAAGGTATAGAAATTGTGAGTTTTACCAAGTATAAAGTTTGTAACAAATCCAGACTAAGTGATATTTTGTATTTAATGTTTCGTTATAGAATGGATAGTTCTCAGTAAGTATTTGCGTCATTATGAGGAGTCTATGTTGGTAAGGTATTTCTTAAACCGAGCAATTAGCCAATCAATACAAGCCTTCGTCTGAATATACAGCAAATCACAAAACTTGACGGCTATTATAGATATTCTAAGGTATAAGTATACACGTGGTCATTTGAAGGTGGAACAAACTTGTATATTGGGTGATTGGGCCGTGTTTCGATGAAATTTGATAAATCAGCCCACCAGGCATGTGTTGATATTTTTATATTTTTATTTATAGATTTGATAGCACTTATACATGAAATGTAAGAATCGTTTGCAGACAAACATTTTCCCAACATATCGGTGTACATTACCGTTATATCATGCACCTCTTTAGCTATTGTTGGTTCATAGGACTTTTTTCAATCAGAACAGAATAGTTTTCGGATCAAAGGATATGATTGGCGACTTGTAATCCATCTGAAATAAAATAACCATATGTCCTATTGTAAGTTTTACCAAATACCGATAATTGTCTAAATTGTGCGCGGGATTCTTTCTAAAGATTTCCACACAGCAAAATTGTACATGTTCATAAACAGATGACAGCAGACCATCAAATCATCCATCACTATTAATACAGGTTTTTGGTTCTGATTTATCTGACAAGATTAAATTTATGAAGCATAAAATACTGTTGTTCTGCTTTGCAAACTTTACAGATAAGTTATACGAATGACAAGCAAGAAAAGCCATTAAAGTTTAAAAAAGAATTGTGAATATCGATTCGTTAGTTAATGTTTTTTTAATAATATAAAATGAAACATCTTTGCGACATTTGCTAATTTAAGAACATGTCCGTTAACAATGACCGTTGTCTTAACGACTTTGCAAATGTGGTGTGAACCTACACGAGTAAATATTTGTATTGTTACTCATGGGGAAAGACTTTTGTGATTGAGTGTAGTACATTAATGTTCAGATGGATTTCGAGATTGCCTTAAGGTTAGTGACGTATTTCTTGTGAAACCATATGAATTATAGTGTAATCTATCAAATCAATCACCTGAACTTAATAGTGTAACAGTGGTGACTTATTCGTGTAATACTGACTTTTTGTACTTCCTTCCCAGACAGGATTAAGGAATTGACAATTTAGTATGGCTGACTGAATAATGGACGACTCTTCGATCTGACGCCGAACGACCATTACAACAAACTTGATTCGCTTTAGATATTACTCTAATACTGTGGAGTTTTGACCAAATCCCGACATTAGTAGACATACACTTAAGTATTAATCATTAGTATGTACAGTAATGATCAGTTTATTTCGCAACGCAAAACGTCATGAAGGTCAACCACGTCGTCCCCATGGTTTCGTTAGTGACGGCGCAATTCTAAAAAATAGGTTGAATCGGCTAAGTCGCACAAATATATCTGATAGTTTTCATGCCATACTGTTGTTACATGTTTTGTATTTAGTCTTTATTATCCAAGGTCCTTATGTGCCACCATATTTCTTGTTCAGTAAATATTTTCTGATTAATCATGTGCCATCCTATTTTAATCTCTACTAGCAGGATGTCGTTTGTTTCCTGCTTTTAGCAAGATTTATTTAAATTAGAACTGATCTGTGTACGTTTAGAGACGAAGTCCAATATGTCGCCATTACGTTTTAGAGAGCCGATCAGGGTTTTCGTATTGTGTGCTTGGAGTAAGATTTTGTCTTCGAAGTTAGCCATAAGAGTGAAATGTGAGATGTTAAGTTCCGATTGTTTCAATGATGGTAAAGAGTGATCAAGCTAACAAATGTTCCTTCATGAGAACGTTTCTTTCAATATTTTATATTTCTTTAATTTATCCTCCATTACGCAAATATTTGCTCTTGATCTATTTTTTGTTCAAGAAAGATGATGTTCTCTAAACCATCAAATAAATTGTTTAATTTCTTTGATGCAGTGATAAATCAGCTCCAAGGTTGTTATATTGTGATCGATTTAGCAACACACACCTCTATTAAAGTTGCACAATTCTAATTGTTATTTGTTCTTTTCAGTCTTAAGTTTTATTGATTAACTGCAATCAATACCATTGAAGATTTTGGCATCATGATTTAGTTGGGTTTTTTCGGATCGTTTGCTTTTAACAGGGTGAGAGAGATATCTCTTATCCATTATCGAGTGAGTGCAATAAAGACACTGTCCGTGCATGCAACTAAGGCAGGGAAATAGTTACTAATATTTTTTTTACTTAATGTTGCGACAAATTATTAACCGGATCTAACTAGAAGTTACCATACGTCACCAAAAGTTAATAATTGACCATAATGTTACTAACTCAATGAAACTGAAAAACGATTAAATAATAAGTCTACACCAACAATATTCACTATAAATCGAGCGCAAGATATATGTTAGCGAATATATATATATATATATATATATATATATATATATATATATATATATATATATATATATATATATATATATATATATATTGCTAAAGAGGTACAATATCAGGATTTAAATAAAATGTTAAGCAAGTAAAGAAACAACCTGTCTAGCCTTTTTTAATAGCCACTTTGATAAGTTGGCAATTTTAACTACCTCAGACAATTCACTAACAATACGCATTAAGACCTTTTCAGTTTTTCTCAAAGAATTATTCATTTTCTCCCTCCTGAAGAAGCCTTGCTGTAGCTGATAGTGATATACTTGTTGTACCGACTATAGTTTTACCCTTCTCCTTAAAGGATTTTTTTAGCTCTTCAATAAATGCCAATTTTTTTCTCATGTTTGAATAAATCTTAAATATCTCGATAGAAATGTAAATGTACAAATATTATTGCTCTTTTTCTTTTAACACTTTCCTTCTCTTGCTCTTTAAAAAATGATCCTCTTGTAAGCTATCACTATTTGCTGTTCTTTCTTCATACCTTTTAGCTTTAGATCTCGAAGATTCTCTCAACTTCAGCAGCATGTATTCTCTCTTTATCTGAACAAGTTGGATTCTTGCCAAATAAACTAATTATACCTTATGTTGGTTATTTACTTTTTTAATTTCCTTGAGTACGTTTATTAGCTATGCATGTATAACAGTGGCTTCGAGATAATATTTATGTTGGGCATCATCAGATCGTAACCTTTGTGACTTGTTTCTGTTTTGTCATTCAGTATATATCTGACACTTCGCTTCAATCTGACCTCTGTAGTTCAAGGTCATGTAAGTGGTGTAATATCTTACTATCATGTTTATGGCCGAGTATTTGTTTCGAAATGTCATTTTACTTGATGTCTGAAACAATTTTTTTTGAACTCATTTTACTATTAGTATATATGTTTGCTGAATATGATATATCTTGAGAATTACCAGTGATACACTTACTGTCAGGCTTAACATGCAACAGATCGAATGATTACGACATATATCGTCAATCCCGACACCAAGTTTGGATACTTAAGAAATATACGGAAGAAAACAAAAGCAAGAACACATATGTTTAGTGTCGTATCTAATTTAATATGTTCCATCAATGATAATAAATCATGTTTTTTTTCTAAGATTGTTTAACTAATTAAGGTATTTTGCATATAGCAAGTTTTAAAATAGTTTCCATTTTATTGACTTTTTTAAATATTTGTTATAACACTATTTTTCTTCTTTAAACGTTATGTTGTATTTATTTTGAAGTTTTATATGACATATATCAAACCATTAATATATACGGATTTACTTTGCATTGTCACTGGGAGTCTTTCATGAAAAACGTTGTCCATCATATATGTCGCGGGCTAGAAGCTGCCCTGCGAAAGGCTCCGTTTCGAAACCACCTTTCCTTAGTTGTTACGACTGGTAGTGGAAAACGTAGGTCAAGTTATTCACAGCTCAATGAGAGAAAATAACTTCCATGTAACTAATACGCAAACGGTTGGTTGGACGGCCCTGTTCTACGGAATATTAAAACCTCATTCCACATTCTATCCATGAATTGTACAATCATTCAAACTAATGTATTCTTTACCCATTGTGATATATTTCTGTAATATCTTTATGATATCTATACCTATATCTTTTCTGCACGAAGTGCACGAAAAATGTTTTAACATTAGATATATCACATTGATAACGACACGAGTGGTCTTACACCTAATAATGGCCTATATTTATGATCATTGTTGAGATCCTTGCTCCCTCATTTGCGCTATGATGTGAACATTAGGCGGACAAAGTGCTTTCAAAGGTTACCGTGACAAAGAAGGTTTATTATAAATAGCAATCTATTTATGCAATCAACACAGTACCACCATTGATTTCGTTAACAGGTTTTGATGTGTTAGAATTCTTTAAATTCAATTGCCATTAGTTCTTGTCTTTTAGTCATGTTCGTATTTATTAAGTAATTGCTTGTGTGAAATTACAGGACGGTTACTGTTTCATTGACCACACCTGTATCATAAGAGGAACAATCTATGAAAAAGATGAGTGTCTTATCTGCGATGACACGCAGTCTGGATTCAAATGGTCCACCAGAGAAAACCACGCAGGTATTTCCATAATATTTTATCTGTATATGTCCGATGTGTGCTTTTCAGTATGCGCGTGTCGGTTAATACTAGAATGAGTACTCCAGTAATACTAAAACGACTAGATCTTTGACATGAAAACAATTTCGACCCATGACTACTCAACATATTGAGAAGACAACTCTTTCTAACACGTTGAAAGACAATTCAGCTAAATACTCTTTGCAGAAAACAATATAACTTATATTTTTATTGTATATCATGTATTCTTGAGGTTAATACCACGGCTATTTTTTAAATACAAGGGAGGATACTTTCACAAGAGCGAATTTTAATTGAATGATATCGCATACATTGCGTTATAAGGTGGGGATGGGCTCGGATTTATGGAATAAAGAATGTCCGATTCCCTCAAATAACCCAAATGTCCCACTAATGAATGTCTACAACCCATTCCTAAAGTAAAACAACCACTCTCCGTGATGCCTAGCTAAGATAATGCAATCCACTGAATTTAATACCTTGTTCTGTAAATGAGCAGAGATTGATAGACAAGTAAAATCCTATTAATAGTATTTTCTAATTGATGTGAAATTCGTAATGTGTATACTAAATATATGAATGCACTTAATAAAAATTACTGATATTTTGAATTTGACTTTTCAAAACAACCCAGGAAGGTTGCGATGACACGTGGCAGACATGTTCGCGAACCTAGCTCGACATATCTGCAACTTTGTGTGCTCGAGTCCTAAAGCTCGTACCCATTGCAGCCTTAGTGTTTGATTGTAGAAAGAGGACAAGCAGACAATGTTTCTAATTTGAAGTATAAAAACATTGACGAAAACAAAACTAAAAATTGAAAATGATGCAATATTGGTATAGTGGCCTAGTTTTGATTAATGTTAGAAGTACACATGGTTGGCCGGACTTGCAGTCTTCCTGATAAACATCATCAAATCATACGTCATAATAGCTTTGCGATCAAGTCAGCAAAGAAATTTTTAATTTCTAAACTACTTTTCGATACGACTGCCCTCCAGTAATATCAGTAAATGAATGGTCTAAAATCTTTCTAACAATTTCTTGCTTCCCAATATTTACGTACTATGTATTGGGCGAAATCATGTTCCCCAACAATATTTCGAATTAAAATTTAGATCAATGATCTTTAATTTTCATCCAATTAATCTATTTTTCAGGAAAATCTATGAAATATTCAGGATTTGATCAAGGATTCAAGAGAGTAAAGATCCAATAAATGCCTTACTTATTTGCTGATCTTAATTTAGTAATAAATTAAATTCCAATCTCAGCAAGTATTCACTCAAATGTCAAGATATACAATAAAATAAAACATAACAGGTCTTTACATCTACTAATTTGATATGCCTGACATTCCAATAATAATTTATACATGCAAAAAATGTACAGGTGTCATCAAATGACTGACTTAATTAAAAAAGACGTGTTCTGTTTCTATTCCACACAGGTTGCAGGAATGTACCAGAGACATCGCCAACTACTACCAACCCGAAGGGTTCCAGCGGAAACCTCAAAATCAACTTTGTTCTTTTATTTGCATCAACCCTAGCTTTTAGAATAATATTTCAAAGTTAGTTATTCACACACAAATCTGATTTGAACAATGCTCCCATTTCAATGAGTCGCAATCTTTATCAATTACGATAAACGCGTTGACGTTAGAAATAATTCAGACACAACTATGTATACATTACACAACATTAAATTTAAAGAGCGTATGTTTAAACAAATGGAATTATCACTGTTAATCTGTGTTAAACTTGCTACATTTCTGATAATGCTGACATGCTGCTTTAACATATTCCAGGTGGGATTATTACTAATGGAAATTGTGATTTACCTGTATTTCTTCTATTAAATTAGTTCTTGAAACATTATATTTTTATCACGGGCAAGGGCATATATATATATATATATATATATATATATATATATATATATATATATATATATATATATAAGGATAATAGTTCGATAAGAGAGAGTATTTTATTAAGTGGTTTTTTAAATTGTAATTTTAAACATATAGTTACCGAATCGATCAAACCATGTGTATCCCTTTCTTACATTTGTGTTAACTAACACATTACTGGTAACTGCGTTCTTTAAATTGTATATTTAAATGTTTTTGATTAAATCAATTAAATTATGTAATTTCCAGAGCATTGAGTTCATACTACAGACATAATTTAAACGTATTGAATAAACTGTGAAAGGGGTCAGCGTTTCTATTGATTTTGAAAAGGACAACAATGTGATATTAATGGATTTTTAATACATGTTTACGAGAATTGGCATGTGGAATCATATCTATTTAAAAATAAGAAAATTGATTTTAAGGAAAACTGAATAATAAAAGTCGCAAAGTACACTGCCTAAAATATGAGATACTTTTCAAATAGACCAATATAGTAGCCACACTGACATTATGTACATCTTTTATAATTGAAAAAAGATCTCGTTAAAAAAAAGTGACATATATATACACACATTTCTTCTCTCTAAAGGCATGGTATATTTGTTTATCTTACTCCAGATTTCACACTCATCCTCAATAGGCATAGTTATTACAAAGTTTGGAGTTACACTGGCTGTAATATTAAAAGTTTTAAAAAAAACAGCTTGGTTAAAGAAAGATCAAGTAGATATAGTTTTAAGTTTTCAAACAACAACTACCTGATCAAACTAAACATAATATTTACAAACGATTATATAATGATAGCTAATTTATATTCTAAGCAGGAATATGAATTTTACTTTGAATTAGACGGTCCAAAAGTGTTTTTTTTTTTCTAAGTTGTATGGAGACTATTTTGTTAACTTGTTACTCTTGAGTTTTCAAAAGTATAACACGGAATCTTCAGTAAGTAAACACTGTACAATAAATGGTTCCATGTGGTAACCGTGAAGGTCCTTTTAAAGTACAGTGAAATGAGAGATGTACCCCTACTTCCAACAAATGATGGTATCACCACACAAGTGGTCTGTCATCTGAGATCATTAAATTACTTGAGGTGATCATAAACAATCTTGTCGTTCTTAAAATGTGCTCTTCCCGAATACCATAATTAGAACAGAATTTTAAGTAAAAGTTAAAAGATTCATATTTTCTATACTTTGTAAAGTCCAGTTTTGCTTTACAACTTTGAGTTGATATTGACAGATGCATAAACAGCTGTACAAACAGTGTTAGCAAGGTATTGTGGATAATTTTCTATACTATATTAGTGGATAAAACTGACATTCTGTTATTTCTTAATGTGAACCATATCAACACAAACCTCATGTGAATAAAAATCACTTGGTGTGTTTCAATTACTAGTCTTTCTGCAATCGTTCGTTTCGTACATTGTTAGAAAAACAAATAATTATTTTTCTAAAATTGTATGGTGCTTATTCAGTATGAAGATATTATCAAACAGAAAAGGAAAATATTGTTTTTAAATTACTTGCTATCAATTTTAAAACTTATCATATATATATATATATATATATATATATATATATATATATATATATATATATATATATATATATAATTCTAGGCAACGATACGTCATTTCTTTATAAACATTCGATCACGTGTCATTTTGGGTCAAAAATCCATTCGTATCAAGAAAGTACGATCGTGATATAATTAAAAATGTGATCTTCATACAGTGTACAAATATATCCCACATATCGACTATAAAGGCATATGAAAATGTGATTTCCAAATGTCAACATGAAGACCCACTCCACGACCTTCTTGAACCTGTAACCTAGAAAATCATATTTACTATGTATCTTTCAGAATCATACAAATAAATATATTATATAAAAGATGGAAATGTATACATTAAAAATTTCTGCATTTTAATCCAAGTTTCTAGTTTTCTTTGAAGTTGTTCTACGCGTACAAAATCGTCTACTACCCCACGTATCAACTTCCCGCTAGAACAAGAATCTCAAGAATAGTCTGTTTCTATATTCATAGGTACTTTGTCCCCATAAACAAGACGTTATAAACACATTGCATCCTACTCATTGATGTTTCTCTTCCACACAATAGCTCTTTTTATTATAAAACGTTGAACTTGACTAAACATTTTTATAAGATCGGTTTAATTTGTTAATATCTCTTGTCATTTATTGGCTACGTTGAATTTTGTAAACCTAGTCATTACCATGACCTAATTACTCGACTGAACTGGTGAACAGTCCAAAGTAATGTATTTCATTTCTATATACCGATGGATATACATTACATATTTTCAAAGCTGTGCGCAAATTTGGCCGATATATGTCGAGTCATGAACACACGTGCAAAATTAATATTATTTTAACGGAATATTGTGGTGACAATTGCCTTTTTTCAAATGGTAAGCATTACAGTATTTGATTTTCGCCAATGGGTCGAATTCGGAATACGTGGTACTTCAGAAATGTTGAGACGGAAGCCTTAGAAGCACAAAAATGCCCGACACCATTGTGCGCGCACACACACACACACACACACACACACACACACACACACACACACACACACACACACACACACACACATACATACATACATACATACATACATACATACATACATACATACATACATACATACATACATACATACATACATACATGTGCCAGACAAGAGTGTCATTGCTATAAGTGTTCTCCCAGAGATAACTTATAAATAGAAACGCAATATTATGATACAGGTTTTATGTTTAATTTATCCCTATTGAGATTCAACCTTGGTATATATGTTGTGGCACTAATTGCATTACCTGTGCGCACTCCACATACCTGTTCAGAAATGTACACATCACCAGTAAAGGATGGAACAGTGCTGCGTATATGAGTTTCATGCGTAGCAGATACACGCATGGCCGTATTATCCATAAGGCTGACTAGGCTGAAGCCTAGGGGCCCACCAAGAGCAGAGGCCCATGCAACTTTTAGCCATGCCATGGCAATGCTGCGTAATCAAACATTCCCCATTTAAAAAATTCCTACTCCATGCAACAACAATCAGACTGCTGCAAAATTCCACCTTTTTAAATCATTTTTGGTAAGTTTGTATTAATCAAAAGAGCACGAAATTCGCGGGTAGATGACGAGGGTTTCATAAAAGATCGAAGCCTAGGGGCCCTGCCATTAGCGGGTGGATGTCGAGGAGCCCAAAGAAGCTCGAAACCTAGAGGCCCTGCCATGGGTTAATACGGCACTGTACACACGCTCATGCCAACCCAGTCATTAAATTCTCATTTGAACGATTCTTATGACAGAAATTAAGACAAATAGATAGACTGGAATATCTATTTAGCAGACATTATTGCATGCCAACCAAGGAATTAAATTCTCATTTCATACGCGGTCACTCATGATTCCTTTGGCGCAAATAGTCATATAGAGGTGTACAACAGACTGCAGTTTCTGCAGAAGACATAATTACATGCTGACCCAGTTATTAAATTCACACCTACGATTTGTAGTAAATTCCCAAATAAGCAGAAATTGCCACTGATTTAATCTACTAAGTAATCCTCTTATGTGAAAAGAGAACATACTGTATCGTGGAGTCTTGTCAGTGTAATGAGTTCGAACTAACTAAAGTATGCAAACAATAAAAGAACCGCCGTTATATATTCAGAGTTAGAATACTTTATTTTTTTATTTGCAAGATTTAAAAATAATAATTTAGACAAATAATATTATTATATATATTTCAAAAATGTAAAATGAGTTGATAAGACACCCTATCATCAAGTGTAATGAGGCATCTCGTGATGTACCATTTTTGAGGTAGGAAATATTTTTGGGTCTTTACGTTTGTTCTTACAGTCAAAAAAAGTAGCATTTTAAGAGCACTCTTGAAAAAGATCACCCTGTCTTTGTGTCTAATTCTAATGGGCAATTCATTCCACTTTGCTGGGCCCTGGTATGCAAAAGAACGTTGTTCATGTGACCTCGTTTTCGTAGTGGGAATAATAAGTATACGATTGTCAGAAGAGGAGCGAAAGTAAATTGCTGGTATGTACACATTAGTGAGGCCGGATATGTATGCTGGCCTGGATTCCGTTAGTGAAACCTAGCACAGAGAACAAATTTTGTATTTGATTCTGGATCGAATGGATAGCCAGTTTAGGATACAGAGAATCTGGGAGGTGTGCTCTGATCTTGGTACTCTAAGGATGATCCGAGCAGTTGTGTTTTGAACCTTTTGAAGTTTCTGGAGTAGATATTGAGACGAACCAGACATAATTGAGAAATAATAGCAGCAGAGAGGGTGAATCGGACAACTTGAAATACAGGCGTCCTTTTGCCAAATGGAGCCTTAACGATTGAAAGTATTATTGAAACACACAAGTGTTTTAGTGGCATCAACTGAAAGATATTTGCGAATGGAGCTGATGAGTCTCAGCTCAAGATATGCAGCCTTGCATATGTTCACGACATTTTGGTGCAATGTGAGAGTACTGTCTAGAGTAACATATTCGTTTTGTACTGAGTGCATGAATTTAATGTTGATGTTGCTGATATTTATTATATGAGGTACATGATGTGAATGAGAAAGGCTTGTTACATGTCATCCATGATTTCACATCAGAAATGCACCTCTCTACTTCTTGGATGGTAGCATCAACTTCATTTGGGTGGCTAAACTTGAATATTTGGGTGTCATCAGCGTTCCATTGGTGAAACACTGGGTGATTAGTTATGACACTTGAGAGCGGCTTAATGTATAGAATGACCATTACAGGTCTAAGAACAGACCTCTTTGGAACACCATAATATTGATCAACTGGCTGGAGTGTTTTCCATTTGCTGATACATTCTGTGTCCTGTTGACTAAGTAGGACTTGAACCATAGTAAGGATGGATTGTGAATCCCAAATACATGCTGGAGACGGTGAAGTAATATATCATTGTCTGTTGTGTCAAATGCTGCAGACAAATCAACGAGGGTGAGGACTGTAATAGTACCGCTATCAAAAACAGATAGAATGTCATTAAATACGTTCAGAAGAGTAGTTTCAATAATGTTTCAAGGGCGATATGCAGACTGAACATTGGTAAAAAGAATGTTTGAATTCTAATGAGAATCAAGATGGGTCAGAAAAGCTGTTTCTAAGATATTTCAAATGAACTGGAGATTAGCAATTTCATTTCTTTAAATCGTTATGATTAAGTGTTGGTTTCTTCAATTGTTTAGCTGGAAAGGATGAAAGGGAGATAACTGAAATTATTTTTCCTGTTCTACGCCGGCTATCTTTGAAGCAACGTTTCTTTTTCCCTACCCTATTAGGTTTGTCATAATCATTATACTGATCTAGGTGATAACAATTTATTTGCGATGATTAATCGATTTAACTTTTGCTTGGATATAAGAATCTTTCCTATTTATTTTTCGCTTTCTGCCAAACTGGTGGCCGAATGATCTAAACGCACTCGGGTTTACCAATCACTTTCATCTTAGCCCTGTCTGTATAAGGTCGTCTCGGTCGCATCCAATGCGGGTATATGAAAAGTATGCCAGTTGCATCCATTGTTTCCATGGTTCTCATCGTGGTTTTTCTGGTTATTCCTCCACCAGCTACACTGGCCACAATGTAGCGTGTATCGTGCGTTGAAAAAAGGCGTTAAACACCAAAACAAAAACAAAAACTGTCTCACACATTGTAAATTGTTTGTGTGGCTCATGCTGAGCCGTTAATAAATTGTTACTTGTTTACTAAAAAAATCAAAGACTAATTCTGCCTTCTTTACACAAAGTTCTCATTGGTATTACTCTATCCTCAACGAAGACTTACATATCCTCAGCCGTACTTGTGTAAAATAGGCTGACGAAGTGTAAGCAAAGAGCTAAATCCATGGTTAATGTATGGTAACTATTATATGACATTGCATACAGGACAATTTCACGAGTTTGAAAAGAATGCGTCTTGAATAGATTGTAATCTCTTCTCGATTTATTATTATATGCCTTATACTGCGTCTTACAGAAAATCGTAACGGCATGAGCGATTCGGAAAATAAACTCTCGAGTTTAAAAGCCCTTAAAACAAACCTGAAACACACAGGTGGCTGCCAGTTTTATCTCATCATAAATTATTATTTGATAATTGATAATAAATCAAAACCTCTATTAAGGTCACACTCTTTGAAGGATCAAAAATAAAATTTAGTTTTGAAGTATTTCGTTATGGTATAAATAGAATGCGTTTCTGAAAAGCGTGTGTGTGTTTTGTAATTGATTGGTAAGTTGTTTCTCTACTAATACATTGTCAGTGACATCGAAAATGATTTATGATTTAGCTGTTGTGTATACATTTTAGTTTTTCAAATTTAGTACTGGTTTTTATTATGAACACATTTCTTCTAAGATCTTCTCTATTATTTTAAATATATATCAAAATATATATCACGGACCTCTTTCGTGTAAAGATGTTTAGCACGAAACTTACAAGATACCTGATTGTCACACTGATTCAATGGAATATGCCCAAGTTGTTGTTGTTTTGTTTTGCTTTTTGTCTAAAATGTAATACCTGAAATTCGAATATACGGGTGTAGAGTATGATTATCCGCATCATCAATACCTTTGGAATGTTTTAAATAATTTATTTGTGTTTGTGCAACAGAAAATTTAAACACACCTATTTGTCAAAAAGTATGATTTTGTGAATTGTATTAGTCACATTCGTTTTTAAATTAACGAAATAATAAACATGTGACCAAACTGCCTGCTCTTATCTTTAGGTACCTACTCATTCCAATTAATACATCCCTTCATAAATATCTTTGCTGAGCATTTTTTATTAACAGCGTTTATACACAATTTAATCAACACTACTAATAATCCACTTTTGATCTACATTCTCCTGTGTTAAATTTTTCTTTTGGATTTTGATAGTTTCATGGTCCTAATAGTCACTACAATGCCACTCTTTCAGTAAACATTTTATTTAGTCGTGAAATGAGGAAACCTCACTGAGATGTAATATATTTTTACACAATGAACATAAACTTAAAATTTAATTTAATCTAGCCCTCATGCTTGGTTTAACGGCATTTTTAGATATTCTGGTTTGGTATCAACAATGAAAAAGTAGCCAACTGATTGCTTAACATATTATTTATTATAAGTCTTGTGTCATGACTTTGAAGGTGACAAGTATTACGTCAAGCAGCGTAACTTCATTTAAAGAAGTCCAGATTTCGAATGGAATTATTTTCCATACCCCCAAAACCCAAATACCTTCATTGTTGTAAGCATATATATATATAACGTGCACACCTGTACACATTGAGGGTCATGACACAGTCGAGGAGAAGAAGTATAGGTAACTTTAAAAATTTCCCCTAAACTAGAATAGTATAATTTAAATGTGTAATTCATTTGCTTTAATCACTTCTTGCGTAACATTAATTATCAGGCTCATCTAACATTACACCTTAACAAGGTTACACGTTCACATTTCAAACAGAGGAGAACGCGTCTTGAAAGTTCTGAGGATATAACATCATGTTAAAAAATATGTTCTATTTATATGGAACACAGATTAAACTGCTTGTAAATTGAATAATTTAATACATAAATATATACACTGTAGTCGATTGATAATTGTTACTGTGAATCTGTATCGCTTTTTAATCTGTTGAAATGTATGGATGTTCTAGAAGACCAAATACAATTAAATTTTGAACAGCATTGTTTCTAATTACTTTTGAGTAAACAATAAACCGGGTATCAGGCAGGGCCGTCCTTTGGTCGATTGGACCAGTTAGCCGCGCTCACATGGGGCCCAGCGTGTTAGTAATTTTTAAAAATTATATATATATATATATATATATATATATATATATATATATATATATATATAGAGAGAGAGAGAGAGAGAGAGAGAGAGAGAGAGAGAGAGAGAGAGTAATTTTAAAGTGATGGAAGAAAATTTGAAGTTCAATATCGTAACAAACAAGTTTCAAAGGTTATTTCCAAATGCTTTGATCACAGGGGATCTGCGTGAAAACTATGGAGGGGGTGGGGTGGGGGCGCGCTAAAATGTCCAAATTTGTGCGCCGAGTTAGCTAAGGCCATTCCTGTTATCATGAACACAATTTAAGTGCAAGGGACGACTTCAAGTCATTTCGTCATTCTGAATGAAAACAATGGGGCAGCTAATCTTCACCATGGACACGTGATGTCACTTGCTACAGCAGTCCTTCAACATATACTACATGTGCAATAACTTTGATCAGACCGTATTCTTGTCAAATTGTAAACGACGTATGAAAAACAGTTCTTGACCTCTGTCAAACATTTGAGCACATTAGATCGTCCAGTCCATATATATATATATATATATATATATATATATATATATATATATATATATATATATATATATACAATTACCTCTGGTTATTATTTCTTCTTGTACTGTTGGTATCGAAGTTCAATAATGCTATATAGGATGCACCGTACTAGAATATCACATCTTTATTGTTAATTATTAAATAATAATTAACTGAATTCATTAATGAACCAATATTTGATTTCTTGATCCGCAGCTTTATTTATGTGGGTATTAAACTGAGACGACTTGGAATGCCATTGGTATTACATAAAACCTTTAAACGCTCCCCAAGTTGCTATGTAGGATTATGTACAGCTTGGCAAAGGTTTGAACGATCTGACAATTTCGAAATTAAATATGTAAAACTGAATATCAGAGAACGAAATATCCTTAAAATATTGTATTCATAAAGGAGAAAGATGTAACCTAATGGGTTAAATGTGCAAACGTATTTATGGAGAATATTTGAACTTTGAGAACACCCCCACCCCAGCGAAGATGGAAACGTTATTACTAATTTTGTTGACTTTAATGATATTGTTGATGACGATGTGGACAACGATGCTGATTTACTAAGCGTACATTGAGAGATGGTTGCATTGTGATATCGAAATGAAACAAAACTGCGTCTTTAATAGATTGTAATCTCATCTCAGTTTATTATTGTTTGCTTTATAGAGCGTAATAACCTGAAACACACAGGGGGGGCTAGCAGTTTTATTTCATAATAAATTAGGCAACTATAAAAATTGTTTAACTCTGATAATAAATCTAAAACTCATTTGACAGAGGTTAAACTGAAATTAATGTCAATCTATTTAATGTTTCAAAATCATATTTCATTTGAAGTATCTAAAAATATGTAGAATGGTAGAAGAATGCAGAATCATGATCTTAAACTATACACAAACTCAAAATCAAACCCATAGTGACAAATTATATATATATATATATATATATATATATATATATATATATATATATATATATATATATATATATATATATATTCAGACAGACAGACAGACAGACAGATAGATAGATAGATAGATAGATAGATAGATAGATAGATAGATAGATAGATAGATAGATAGATAGATAGATAGATAGATAGATAGATAGATAGTACACTGAAGAAGGAAAGTTAAAGAGACAAAGAGGTAGAAATGGAGTATTGACTCAGTCTAATATCCGGTTCTATTATTAGGATAGATTTTTAAGTAAAATTAATAAGATTACCATTTTCTTTAAATTGTATTAAAGTAATGTTTTATTCATTTATATTTAAGTAAGTTCTAAAATATATTACGATTAATTTCTTTTATTTCTAAAGCACAACTATATATGTTAATGGAATGAAAATAGTTGCTGCGCAAGCGAAAAAAAAAGCAAATGTATATCGCCGTATTGTATAAAACCAGTAAGATAACTAAAGCTATACGAATGTACAATGCTGTGTGGAATAAGCGTATTATGTTACTAAAACATTTCGCTGATTCAGCGAGAGCTCCTAGGTTTGCTCAGTAAAGAATATATAATTCTGTAAACTAAACAGATTTCAAGATTATGCATTGGCGAATTTCCAACTCGGTGGCTAAAAGTAGGTTAACTTCTCTCTAGTGACGCAAACAAAGTGGTTCTGAGCAAGCTTCTCTGCTTGGTATACTAAAAGATAACCATATTTGGTGTGACGGCGCCAAACGAATATAAATAAACCACAAGACTGAGTCTTATCTTATGTCATATGACGTAAAACAAAATGGTTCCTGCCTGATGATGAGTAGACGTCTTTTGCTGACCGGTATACTAAGGGGATGATCATATTTGGTCCTGACTTGAGCCAAATGCGTATAAATAAGGTGCGCAGATTGCCCAAGTCAGTTCCTCATACCGACAGATAGCAAAGATATTCGTCTTTCATTACAGGTAAGAACTGTATATTTCGTAAACTTCTTTTTGAAATAAGTACTGTTAATGTTTGAGATTTTAATCGTAAAATTGATATGTTAGCAACATTGTTCACTTAATTCTTTTATTTATAATATATTGTAATGAAATGTTTAAATGTTTTATAGAATTCATATTTAATTATATTTATGTAATTTTTATGGCAAAAGTTGAATTCGCTACCAACTTCTTGTTTAGATTTAATGTTGAAATAAAGTATTATTTAAGCAAGAAAGAATAATATCTAACAACATATTTTAAATTAATATTGTATTTTGAAATGAGTAAAATGCATTTCTTTAAATTAATTGTTGCATTAATTACAGTTATTACATTTTATATTGTGGCTATCTTGAAATTGATCGAGAATTAACTGTTAGTATAATATTCTAAAATGCAGAAATTATACGAATGAATGAAGTTGGAAAGCTTTAAAAGGAAAGTGTAATTTTATATGTATTTCATGAATTTTGATTATAAAGTTTATAGATGTGTTTCTAGAATATAGTAATATATGTGTGATAATTATTTAAATAAAGTTCCTCATACCGACAAAGATGTTCGTCTTTCATTACAGATGTAGACGTATCATCATCGTGGCGACACACTCTCTCTCTCTCTCTCTCTCTCTCTCTCTCTCTCTCTCTCTCTCTCTCTCTCTCTCTCTCTCTCTCTCTCAACATGGACATTGACGTTCCTTAACTTACGAGTAAATCCTTCTCATGGCAAGAAATGAGAAGAAGGTTATGAAAAGCGAATCACAAACATACATAACACAAATTATTCATAACACTATTATTTAAACATCTTTGTATGAATAAAGGTTTAGTGCAGTTGCACGATGAACAACGATTTACTTGGTCTTAATGCTAAAAGATCATGCCTGAGTTTTGAGGCAGAAATGAAAATTGTTTCTGATAACTAGACTTTAGTCATAAATTACACATAATCAATGGCGCCTTAAATGTGAGACTAACATTGTATTGTTGGATGGATGCATACATCAGATTTGACGGGTATGAACAATATGCCACATCTGCTTAGGTTACTTCCGGACCCTGTCTCTAATTACTCACTTTTGTCTGAACTCGGATGTACATTAGCAAATTATGATTTACTAATTTTCTTCAGTGGAAGACATAAAATTGTATCATTACGGTATCTTAACAGCTTTTTGTGGCGATACATATGGATATTACTAACGTCGACACCGATAATCGAATAATTAGCAATATACGTCTGATATGCTTGCCATGTAAAAATCACAATCACTTTGCACTATCTTAAAACACTCGACGGCTGTCTATGGTGTGGTGTTCCTCAGGGGGTCTGTTCTTGGACCTAGTATCTTCATTATATACACTCGGCTGCTCTCAAGTAACATAGATCATCAGCCAGTGCCTCACCAATTGTACGCTGATAACACCCAAATACACAAATCTAGCCATCCAACTGAAGTTGATGCTATCATCCATGGAGTAGAGAGGTGCATTTCTGATGTAACTCAATTCTGTCTGGTTCTTCACAATATCTACTTCAGAAACTTCGAATAGTTCAAAACACAGCTGCTCTGATCATCTTTTGAGTACAAAGCACACCTCACCACTGCTCTGTAACCTACACTGGTTAGGCTATCCATTCAATACAGAATCAAACACAAAATGTGTTCTCTGTGATATGTTTCACTGACAGACACCAGTCCAACATACCTATCCGGCATCACGCATCTGTATACACCAGCAAGATACGTATGCTCCTCTTCTGACAATCGTATAGTCAGTGTTCCTACTGTGAAAACGAAGTCATATGGACAACGTTCTTTTGCATACCAGGGCCCGGGGATATGGAAGGAATTGCCCGTTGAAATTAGACACAATGGTCCCTTTTAAGAGTGCTCTTAAAGCTCACTTTTCTCAACTGCAGAAACAAACTTAAGAGACCTAAAATGTTTTGTACCTTATATGTTTTCAGCATGCTTTTATGTTTCCCGATTTCATGGTTTTTATTTTTTTCTGTAGTGTAATAATATCATAATAGATGTTGTAAAGCGCTTAGAGCTTCAAACGATTAGGCGCTATACAAAGGCATCATCATTATTATTATTATATGTATGTATGTATGTATGTATGTATGTATGTATGTATGTATGTATGTATGTATGTATGTATGTACACAATGTTGTCGGGTATTTTTGCGCTTCTAAGGTTCCCGTCTCAACAATGGTGAAACAAAACGTATTCTGAATTCGACCCATTGGCAAAAATAAAATACTGCAACGCTTACCACATTTTTTTTCTAGCAATAAGGCAATTATTATGCCCATCAAAGTTAAGTGTAAAGTAATATATCTTTGCTGAAATAGTTCTTTAAATTGTGTTATGTTATTCTAATACTGAAACCGAGTGGCCGAGTGGTCTAAAGCGCTCTCCGTTACGGTTCACTACCATTTCACCTCTGTCTGCATGGGTTCGAGTCTCGGCCAACGTGGGTATGTGAGAAAGCTTCTCATTAGCTCCTCGTGGGTCTGTGGTTATTTCCTTGGGTTTTCCCGCGTTCATCTTTCACCAATAATACTGGCCGCCATGAATAGCCTATTGTGTGCTGAAAAATGGAGTTAAACCCTACAACAACAATAACAAGTACTAAAAAGGATACTTCAGGAATAAGTTTACAGGTAAAGAAACTGACTCTGAGAGAAACGAAAAATCACTGAAACGTTCGAAAAAGAGAAAATTTAATTGTTAAGTCTTTTCGCTTTTTTCCATAACGTGCTTAAAAACCATAAAGTCGTAATACTAATATTACTAAACTTTTGTTTGATAAAAAGATCATTTTGCTGAAACTCTCTTCTAAGAATCAAAATACGAATTAATTGTACTATTATTATTATTATTATTATTATTATTATTATTAAAAATGTTTTAATTTTTAATAGTCGTCTATATTGTACTTATTAAAAGTACATAATTAGTTTATATGACTCAATGTTAAAGGATCCCTATTTCTAAAAATAGTATCACAAAAGGATTTTTTACTAAGAATTCAGGTAAATACTCTGGTATTCGATAAACATAGCTAGCACGTGTGTTAGGTTCTTGTTTGTTTTTCATGGTTTCTTTGGGGGTTTCTGTTGGGGAGTCGGGGGATCGACATTGGTTTTGTTTTGTTTTTATTTTTGTCTTGGTTTTGTTTTTTTTATAACGCCAGGTAAACTCAATTTTCATTAGGGAGGGTGTAATTTTAATCATATACGTATGTTAAGGTTAGAACTTAAAGTCCAAATATAGGATGCATTATCGCAACCAATATTTACCTGTCTAGTAAATGTGTCCATATCAAGATCTTGACTGACAGTATATCACTTTAAAATGAGTATCACTATTTTAGTCACAACTCATTTTGTTAGGTCAAGTGCATTTGTCTTCAGATGTTTACAATTTTAAGAACCGAGATAAACCTAAATCTAACAAGGCTATGTTAGGTTGACTACGTTTAAATCACAAGTGTAACAAAATGGGTCATTTTGAAATATGATTCATAACTAATAGCTAATGAAGACATAAGAATGTATGTACAAAAACTCTAGAAGCATAATATAAACTTTTATGGAATTCTCCATTTCAATGACACCATAAAAATACAAAAGGTCATAAGAATAACACATTCAAACACATTTAATTTACGGGTATGAACAATAACTAACGTACCCATCTGGTTGGCATAACAAGCAGAAATAAACATACTTTTACGAAGGGATCTTTCTTCACACTACGTGATAAATTCATAGTCAATTAAGACTAAAAACACTCATGTGACATCAAAACATACATATCTTTATGAAAATGAACCAATAAAGTAATGTTGGAGACTGTACAAAGATGCTTGCCATCTTAAACAGTTTTCTTTTTTTTAAAATGACAATATAGAGTTCATATTAATTAAAAGAGGATTTTTTAAAAATTTAAAGTACATAGTGTTTTTCCATCTTAGGCATGAAACAAAAAACACGGTGCTGAACTAATTACATTGCATTTCTCCTCTGAGTTTCATTTTTCAATAATCGATAATGTTTAAAATAATACATGAACAGGTACTAAATACTTTTTTCTTATAAACGTGCTGATTTTAGTCATTTTGCTTATTCTTCAGATGATAAACCTCTGATAACTGTCTCATTTTTGTCGTTTTCAACAATATCTAGAGATTTTAATTTGTTCTCAATAATCTGACTTAATGTTTACATTATTTATAATCTCTCTCGGAAACCCTTATGTCACTATTTTTACAATGTTATGGTAATAAACTAGAGAAACAAACCCAACACGTTTTGTAAAACTTAACCAATAATTTAATTAAAAATATCATACAATGAAAATGTAACAGGATCTTACAGTGTTATGAAATGAATCCTAAATAATCATAAATATGTATATTTAAGTCCAAATAATGGAATGTTCCGAATGAATTTCAGATCCTCGAATACATTGGTTTACCAACAGTCCTGATGTATCAAAAAGGAGTTGTCCAAAACTTGTTTGAATAATTCGCTTTCCAGGATGTTAGTTTAGTCCAATGTGCACTTTGCAGTTCCAATGAAAATTATAAATGTTTAACTCATTTAATATTCAAATACAACATTAAATACATCTGAAGACTGATGTTACAACAAGAACAATACTGACTCAAATTGCCCAGCTCCACCCATTTATGTACGACTGTAAGGGATTGAACTGCAATTGGCCACAACTTCTACAAAACAATTCACAAATACCCCACACAGTACAAGAACCCACATGACCTAACCCTCTTAATGGGAAATTACTTAATATTTAAGTTAAATATCTTAAATAGAACATATGCACTCACAAATATTTTAGTTATAAATAAGCACTACAACTTACAGCCATGAATACAATTTTAAGCATATAGACAATATTATATATCTGGAATTACACAAAATATAGTTAAATATACACTATGACAGTGTTTATTTCTAAAACACGGACGTATTAAATACTACTCAGTGATTCTCATCGTGCATGACAGAAGCAAATACTTCCTAAGTATGATTAATGAACTCTCTCCGCGCATTAGTTTACTGTCTATAATGCCAAATTTTATTAAGATTTAATGGAAAATGTCTAAAGTGAATATATTTTCACATTTAGTATTCAAACAATATTAAATTATAAACTGTTCACACCTATTATTGAAAGCTAAAATATATGTTCTAATTTATACATCATAAGGACAATGTGAAATAGTTCTATTAAATATACAAAATATGGTATTCGTTACAATGATATGTTTTCCTTTATTTATATAAAGAACTTTTGGACATGAAACGGAGCAGCTGTCGAGTGTTTCAAGATAGTGCAAAGTGATTGTGATTTTTACATGGCAAGCATAATATCAGACGTATATTGCTAATTATTCGATTATCGGTGTCGACGTTAGTAATAGCCATATGTATCACCACAAAAAGAAAGCTGTTAAGATACCGTAATGATACGATATAATATGTCTTCCACTGAAGAAAATTAGTAATTTGTAAATTGCCAATGCAGATCAGAGTTCAGACATAAGTGAGTAATTAGAGACAAGGTGGGGAATTAACTTAGGTAGAGGATGTAGATTGTACATCCCAGTCAAATCTGATGTGTGCATCAATCTAATAATACACTTTTAGTCTTACATTTAATTAGCCCTTGATTATGTTAAGTTTATGACTAAAGTCTAGTTATCAGAAACAATTTAATTTCTGCTTCAAAACTGAGCTATTTCTTTCAGCATTGTAAGCAAATCATTGTTCACCGTGCAACTGCACTAAACCCTTACTCATGCCTGGATGTTTAAATAATTGAACCAGATGTGTAAAATTTATAACTAAATACTTCAAATGAAATATGATTTTGAAACATTACAATAGATTGACATTAATTTTAGTTTAACCTCAGTCAAATGAGTTTTAGATTTATTATCAAAGTTAAAACAATTCGTATAGTTGCTAAATTTATTATGAAATAAAACTGCCAGCCCCTGTGTGTTTCAGGTTTTTTTTATGGCGCTCTATAAAGCAAACAATAATAAACAGAAAAGATTACGTTCTATTAAAGACGCGTTTAGTCTTTTCGATATCACAATGCAGCCATCTCCCGATGCACGCTTAGCAAATCATCATCGGTGTCTTCATCATCATCAACAATATCATTAAAGTTTAAAAAAATTAGTAATAACATTTTCATCATCACTGGGTTGGGAGTGTCTTCAAAGTTCAAATATTCTTCATAAATACCTGTGCACATTTAACCCATTAGGTTACATCTTTCTCCTTTATGAATACAATATTTTAATGACATTTCGTTCTAGGGTATCTCTCTGGTATTCAGTTTTATATAATATAAAAAAACTGAAATTGCCAGATCATTCAAGCCATTGCCAAATTGCACATAATCCTAGATAAGCGACTTGAAGAGCGTTGAAAGGTTACACGAAATACAACTGTCTTTCCAAGTAGTCTCTATATAATACTCAAATAAATAAAGCTGCGGAACAAGAAATAAAATATGGATCAATTGAAATGAGAGAGAGAGAGAGAGAGAGAGAGAGAGAGAGAGAGAGAGAGAGAGTGAAAGCAATAACAATAACAAGAAAGGCGTGACATTTTAGCAAGGAGAATATCGACGTAACGTCAGTATACTCTATCGTTTTTAAACATTCCATACCTACAGTACAAGAAGTGATAGTGACAAGAAGTGTTTGTATTAAAGAATGTATCGTACTTTTGTACTAAAACATTTGACAGATAGATTATGAAGTGTTGCATATATGTCCTTTACAATTTGACAGGAACAGTCTGATAAACGTTACTGCACAGATAATAATGTCTATGTATACGGCTATGATTATTTGCTTCAATTTTTTCATACAGAATGATGACATGGCTTTGAAGTACTCCCTTATGCTTCAATTTTTTGATTGACATCACGAACAGCCTTTGCAAATACGGAGCCCGATTTAGATCAATTTGGCGCACCCACCCTTTTCATAATTTACGTGCAGTTACCACTGTGAACACGGCGTTTTGGAAATAAACTTTGAAACAAGTTTTTTTCATATTTAACTTTTCTTCCATCACTTTAAATTACTTTCTCCCTATAAATATAAATTTTAAAAATTACTAACGCGCAGGGCCCTTCTGGACATGGCTGATCAGTCCAGTCGGCCTGAGGCCGATCCTTACTGATATCCGTTTTCATTTGTTTTGCTCAAAAGTAATAATAAACAATAATATTTACGTGTATTTGGTGTTCAAGAACATCCATTCTTTAGAAAAGAACATAAAATGATACCGATTGATGGTAAAGAATATCAAATGACAACAGTCTATATATTTATGTATTTATAGTTAAATCTGTCTGTATAATAACAGATAATAAGAATGAGTGCAGGCATGTCATTATTAAAGTTAACAGTTTCCGATTTCACTGTTGCAAATACTACTGTAGCGAATGAAAACTATGCAGCACTAACTCCTGCAAAGCATTTACAACGTTAAGAGGCTAATAGACAAATACGTTTTCAGCTATATATAAAACATGCATGTACAGATTTTACATATACGCAACCATGCACCTTTTACTAATGTTTTACAGATCATTGAAATGGCCATACATAAGAAAAATCTGTAAAGTACAATTTCAATCTTTCATGGTTTGCATGGAAGGATAAACTTTTTCTTTAAGTTATTCAAATATAAATTTCTTGTTTTACTTTTGGTATTTTACAAAGACGCCATTCTTAAAACGTACTTAAATCTTTGAATATTTATTTAAAAAAAGGTAATAAAATCGTCTTTTCTTCAATGTTAAAAATCTTAAAGAATTCAATTATTTTAACGTATAGCACTGAATCAACAGTTCAAATGAATATTGAATTTTGTATAATTGACTTTTCTTTACATGAAATAAACTTTGTGATTAAACTTCAATTAAATCTCTCTCTCTCTCTCTCTCTCTCTCTCTCTCTCTCTCTCTCTCTCTCTCAATTGTTGTTTGGGTTTTATGCCACTTCTAAACACAAGATAGGCTATATATAGTGGCCAATATAACTGGTGGAGGATGAACCCATCAAAATCCCGGCTTGAACCACCAATCAACAGGAATCTACTGGCAGTTTTCTCACATGCCTACATTTGCTGAGCCCAAGAATCAAACCCTCACAGATCGATCGAGGTGATGTGAGATGACAGTAATCGGTAAAGGTGATCGCTGTAGACCATTCAGGCACAAAGGATACTTATATAGTAAACCTGTCCTTATAGTTACCCATGGTCAACAGTCACTTGGTCACAATAGTCATTCTAATTTTCCTCCAGCAAATTTTATATATAAATGCCCCATTTTTAATGGTCACATGCATTCATCGGCCAGGTATTTCGTAACTAACAATGGTTTCACCCAGCCTTAGCCAATGGAGCATATAAGCATTGACTGTGTGCAAATTAAATACTTCCCTTATTTAATAAGCAAGGCATTTGTTTAAAAGCATAGCATGTGAATTAATGTTTAAGCATTTTACTTACAGTAAACCAGTCACACAGTCAAACTCGATGGTGTCAACAAATCAGCTTCTATGCATGTTGTTTGTTATCTTTTCGGGAATAGATCGAAGCAATTGTGTACTGGATGGTGGAAAAGTAGCTGTGTTATTGCAGGCCCCATTTGTGCCAGTGTAACATGTAGATTTAAAAAACGAAAGCAATGTGTGTTGAATTTGCGCCGCCGCTTCAAATAACATCTTTTCACAGCATGAGGAAGCTAAAACATTTCATGTACCAAAATGATCATATGTGTGCCGGAGAAGGGTTTGGTTGTTGTTGTTGTTGTTGTTGTTGTTGGGTTTAACGCCATTTTTCAGCACACGATAGGCTATACATGGCGGCCAGTAATATTGGTGGAGGAAGAACCGGGGAAAAAACCCGAAAAGAACCACCGACCCACTAGAACCTACTGGCAAGCTTTCTCACATAACTACATTAGCCGAATCTTAGACTCGAACCCACGCAGGCAGAGGTGAGATGGCAGTGATCTGTAACGGCGAGCGCTTTAGACCACTCGGGGCCCCGAGAGAAGGGTTTGGTAGACGAGGTTATGATGCAGTGGATTAAGGAGTTTTATCTCAAGTATACAACTTAATATATTTTTAATAAAGTTTACGTTTGGGCGCATTTTTGTGGTCTGTCATTTTCAAATGATTTAAAAGGTCTCCCCCAACTTCCGCCTCCCCACCCCCCACCCCCGCCCCCCAAAGAAAAGTATGTGTCTGAGAACATTCAGTGCAGCAAAAAAAATTACTGTGTTTACAAAATATATGGTAAATAGGGTAGATATATATCTCCATCTGTGAATTTAAACGAAAGATTTATTAATGTAATAATATAATAATAACTGGTGCATGCTACTTGTTCAAAAATCAGTTTTAAAAGGTGAACCAAGGTGCAGTATTCACTTGTGTGCAATGGCCAATATTAGCTTTTCCCCATGAGTGACCACAACTGACATGTATGTATGTATGTATGTATGTATGTATGTATGTATGTATGTATGTATGTATGTATGTATGTATGTATGTATGTATGTATGTATGTATGTAAGTAGTAATAGGGGATACTATAGCCTCAATGGGAAATCCAGTCAAAAAGGGCTTGGGAAACTATAACCTCAAGTTAGGACTATATAGCCTCAAGGGAAATTTAACATAGTGGGACTATATAGCCTCAAAGGAAATTGAACATGGGAAATATTATTTTTATTTGGAACTATCTAGCGACAAGAGAAATAGAGGCAAAGAAAGCAAATATCTTTTCGAGGTATATGAGTGGCCCTGAAAACAAACCACACAATCTCCTATCAAAACAGAAGGGAAGGAAAATAAAATCACACAATCTCCTATACACACAGAAGGAAAGGAAAACAAAACAAGGATAATTAAGAACATCATACATTCTATGTGAAATATGTTCATTGTTTTCATTCATTCATCAATTTAATAAAAAGGTAGTATGATATTTATTGTCGACTGACTTCTTAACAGATCTCAAATTTAGACATCCTGTGTTTCTCAGCACACGCTACAAACAATGTTGCCAAGTTGTAACAAATCTAAGGCGAAGGAAAAAAAAGCAGCACCAAAATATGCTTTGTTCTCTCGACAGTCTTAGATGTGTGCTTTGATTTGAAATTCAAAGTTAACCATAGGCAGGGTCATAAAGTGCAATGTCACTCGCGTCAGTCATTGTTACATTGTTGCAATTCTTCCGAACGTGTGTTTTGGTTCTGGTATTTTTATTTCAAAGTTAGCCATAAGCATAGTTATACAGTGAAAGATCACTCGCGTCATTCTTGTTTTTGTATTTGTTTCCTTTCTAAAAAACGGTAGATCTCATGCTTAAAAAATTCGTGACACATTGCAGTGCCAAAAATAAAGATAAAGCTCTGATAACTGAATTGTACAAGTTTGTCAACTCAAGATTTTATTTCATCCAAAGATTTAATGATTGACTATTGGTAAGGGTGTAGCGTTTGAAAAACAAATTTCATGACAAACGAAAATTATGGTGCCTACTGATTAAAATTTTGAAGAGGTATCTTCAAACAGAGAGAGAGAGAGAGAGAGAGAGAGAGAGAGAGAAAGAGAGAGAGAGAGAGAGAGAGAGAGAGAGAGAGAGAGAGAGAGAGAGAGAGAGAGAGACTATGTTATACCTACTTTCAAAAAGAATCAGGACACTTACGCTTGTTTTTGCGGTATATTTTCCCTTAGAAAAATTCAAAGAAACACGCATCCCACTTAGAAAATCAATTCCACAGGAAAGGTCCACGATTTTAAAATATTACCAGAGTGAACCGATGACAAATACGACTAAACTAGGTGAAGAGCAACTGAAGTCAATTCGAAGTGAACGCGGTAAGAAAATTGGTCTAGCCAATGAAATTGTTTATGATGAGTGATGCAATGTTTTGTACGAAGGTAGTATAGCAAAATAATAAATACGCTCTCAAGTTGTTTCCATTGCAGTGCAGACTGGAATGTGAACTTAAATCCTTCCGTTGTGTATTGTAACATTTCTTCTTACCACATCAACTACTGAATGGTCACAGTACTCGTACCATTTCTTTTTACCACATCAGCTACTGAACGGTCACAGTACTGGTTCGCATTTTGAGACTGACAATTTATTTTTATTTCACTTAAACATTTTGACGTACACAATAACATCGGTATAGACAGGAGTGGTGCAGTATTAAGTGGCATGGTTATTTGTTTTTTTTTTTCTTTTTATCTTCTTTTCTTTTCAAACTTGTGAATCTGGGATTTGTACGAATTAACGAAGCAAGTTCAGTGAACCTCAAGGATAAAAACCCAAGTTCTCTGTCTATTGATATGAATATTTACATCAAAAACAATATGACCTTCAAAACACAAAGATATACGGCAAGCATGATTACAATGAACACAACAACACCTAACTATAGTAACAAAGAGATGTTTTTCTTCTCGTCCGCGTAACTTAGAGTTTCAATCCTCTTTCAAGACAAACTTGGTATCCTTTTGTGAGCGTAAAATTAAAATACTGAAGAAACTTAAGCGCTTTGCTATAGACTATAGTATAGTTAATTTCAGCAACAAACTAAACAACATAAATACCGTTACAACAATAGAAAGCCCGAAATCGTCTATTAAAAAAGAAATGCGTTTAAACAAATAATTAAAGATTAACGATGGCTACGCAAAAAAAACGAATTTAAGAAAGGCAATGACATTTGTATATAAGCCTTTCACCTTGATACTGTATGCGTATGTAATCTGCCATGTATTAACAGCTTGAAAAAAGGTATAAGTAAAGAGAAACCTCAATTCAAACTGACTTTTTCAGATTTGTTCCTTCTTTTTATTTTTTAGGAACACAAGTAAACACTATTCAAGGAAAATACACATATCAAAACAAACTGTACAATTCACACACGGGAAGAAGCCAAAACGCAAATCTACTAATCACACGATATAAAGAAGTATGTGTAAGTGTCAAAAGCTAAAGTCATATAACTTTTGTACGGTTTGTAACCTTTCACTTGGGATAATGTGAAATATCATAAATTATTATCACAAACAGAACTGAAACATAGCAGGCTTGACAGTTGTTGTTTATATAGATTCATTAAACTTCACAACTTGCTTGCGCTGTCTCATACTTTCGTCTCTGGAAGGATCCCCTTTGTAGGTGTAGCAACTGTGGTTAGAGTAGAAGTCGTTGTCGCTGCTGTCAAATAAGAGTAGATTATTTTTAAAAATGGATCTAGTATTTTATATTTTTTTAAAAATCAAATAAAGAAATACAGCTGTTGGTAGACATCGTGGTTAGCAACAAAGTAAAAGTGACAGAGAGAATGAGACATCGTAGTCGAGAAGCGTAATTCTGGAGTGCATACGTGTCCTAATGTCACAGCACCTTTTCAATCACTCTTGATGCAAAATCAATGCCATCTCCGCGTGAGACCATGCGGCTACTATCCTACGGATGTCATTCAATCCAAAGTAACCTCCTGGTAATTTCACCGTACCTGTATCGAAATGAACTTGTGAAAGACGAATATTCGTTCCCTGTGCGCTTGCCTGAATACTTTAACTTTAAAAGTTGATTCCAAACTTTCAAAAAAAACTGGCTAACATACCTACCTGGACCAACTCCTGAAGAATTAGCCAGAGCCGGATTTTCTACTTGGGCGAAGGGGATAAAGTCAAGTGTTTCAGTTGTGGTGTGTCAATGTACCAGTGGGAATAGAAGGATTCCGCTTACCTGGAACATGCTCGATGGTCTCCGAATTGTTACTACCTACCTTTAATGGGACTTAGTGATTGAAAGTGACAATACTGTACCTTTGGCTTGGAGACAAACCTAGACCAGTATGTAAACCCTCTTTAAAAAAAATAATATTCTAGGATCACCACACAAATTGCAAGAGAAAATCTACAAGGAAGTGACTTGCTATAGAAAAATCTCAATTGGTGACTAGAGCTTTTGTGTCGTGAAATTCACAAAAGAAAAGTGACAAAAATCAATCAACGTGTCAGATTTCTCTGGATCAAGTGTACCTTCCACAGATTCCAATTTAGACCGTTCACATCTGAAGATGTTTTGATCTTTCTTAACCGTGACCCTGAATGGCAGTGGCCCGAAATTACACGTTATATTAATCACTTTCGCTTTTGGAGAAGATTTTAAATCGTTCTGTGCAGATTATACACTTATGGTCTTTGACAAAAAAGAATAATGAAAAAGAACTACCATGCCACAATCTTTATCACTTGTGATGAAACAGATTCCGTGGAAGGATATCAATGAGAACATTCACGCGGTGGAGGATTGCGAACACTTATTACAAGAACTGTGTCCCATTAATTGGGGTCGACGTGTAGTGTGTGTTTTAGTGACTTGCTTTCTGGGATTTCTTTTACCTGTCGATTCCTTGTGGACACTTTACGAACACTACCTACAAAAAAGACAGTATGGTGACTCTTTTAAATGTCCACGATAGACTCATTCTGTTAAAAGCCATACGCTTTCATCTGGATACATCTCAACCTCTACAGGAAAAAAGATTCGTCAACTTTTACGTACGGAAGCAGTGTACGAGGATGTGTGTGTAGCTTGTGATTTACACCCTCACTGGACAGATGTACGTGACTGTTAAAGTTGGGTTTTTGAGGCTTGGACAAAAAGAAGCATCCCATTATGCAAGTGTTGTGTTCGTAAAATTCATTGTCGAGTGAAAAAGTCACTTTTAAACCTGTGTTAGTGACAGTGCCAGAAGAAGAAAAAGAATCTGTCACCGAGGACAATCACTCTTTTCAAGACAGAACTGTCATGGACATTCCCCCACAAAGATCCTTCCGAGAGGACACCTACGTAACTGTACCCCATGTAGAGACTATAAGAACATTACACACTACCTCTAGGACACGTTGGTTACCCAAACGATGTTGTACAGAGACTTGTTTATATACCACTTTGATCGTCACCATGTGTATTTTATTCCTGTACTTATCCATTGGTTTTTATGTATTTTTGTCTTTCGTGTTGTTCTAATTTAAACATGAATTGAAATAAAACGTGTCTTGACAAAAAGTATAAAAACCTCTTGTCTTGTCTGTTTTTGTGTCAGTAGTATCATACCCTACACTACTATGGCTAACTCTGCTATTTCTACTCCTTCCTCCTCGTCATTCAAAGTCATTGACGAACACTTAGATCATGCTAGTTGGGAGGCTTTGTATCTTCGTCACCCTTTTAACATGTTAATTGCTGGACCGAGCGGTTCAGGCAAAACCGAATTTGTCAAACGTTTGATCGAACGTAAACATCATTTAATCGATCTTTCACCTCAATGCATCGTGTGGTGTTACAAAGAGTGGCAATCGGCATACAGCCTCTTGCAAGAAAGTCAAGGTGATTCCATTGTGTTTGTGGAAGGCATTCCTAGAGAAGACAATGGGATCGTGTCTGACCCTAGTCAAACTCATTTGGTCATTTTTGACGACATGTTAGGAGAAGACGAAGAAGAAATTAAACTGTGGTTTACGCGTAAAGGGCATCATCGTAATGCCAGTGTCATTTACATTACACAAAATTTATTTCAACAAAGTAAAGCCCGTCGTACCAATGCTCATTACGTGGTCTTGTTTAAAAGTCCTCGAGATAAATCGCACGTGCAAGTCTTAGCCAAACAGTTAGGAACACCTTGTCTGACTCATGCGTACGATGATGCTACTCAAACTCCACACGCCTATTTACTCGTGGATTTAAAACCCACCACTCCCCATTATTTGCGATTTCGTACCCATTTGTTTCACGACTGGTGCCAAGACCGAGGACCTGTCGTGAACACGTCCTCGTCGTCGACATAACAATAACAACAACAACACCCTCTTCCACATTAGCTGCAGTAGCAGCTGCTCACAAAGTACCTGTCCCCAAAGTCAAAGTCCAAGAAAGATCTGGCATGTTAAAGAGTTTACTGGATTTGTCCAAACAAGAACTGTCCCGATTTAGTCCATTACGAACCCCTTCACGACGTGTGTTACCTGTCATGAAGTTGATACGACTGAAAGATAATCACTGGCGTCGCATTCCAGTATAAAAATGACTTGAGGACAACAACTTGAATTAGTATTTTCTGTGCCACTTCTGAACACCCAATGGTGTCTCCTCAAAAACGTGGCTACAAATATTTGTTTTGTGTCATCGACGTCTTTTCTAAATTTGCCTGGGTCGTACCATTGACTTCCAAATCTAGCGGCGAGCTAGAACGAGTTTGCAACTGGTGTTGAAACAAAGTGGTCGTCACCCTCTTCGATGGCAAACCGACAAAGGCACTGAATTTCTGAACCAAGCTTTCCAACGAGAATTAAAGAAACGTGACATTCATTTTTTTACCACCGAAAATCCTGAAACCAAAGCTAGTATCGTGGAACGTTTTCAACGTACCTTGAAAGAAGGCATGTGGAAATATTTTACGCATCAACACACTCTCAAGTACATCGACGTCTTACCGCATTTAGTCCAAGCCTACAATCAATCTTACCATAGAAGCATTGGATTTGCCCCACAAGATGTGACACCCGACAACGAAGTGACTGTTTTTGAGCGTCTGTTTGGTACGTCCCGGACGATGGCTGTTCCCAAGAAAGGTGAAGGAGTGTTAACCCCTGGAGATTGGGTTCGCATTGGCAAAACCAAACGCACTTTCGACAAAGGTTACTTACCCAACTGGACGACCGAATTGTTTCGTGTTACTGGACGAGTGCGTGATCGTCATCCTACCGTCTATAAATTGGAAGACATGAACGGAGAAGTATTAAAAAGAACGTTTTACTTGCCTGAGTTACAACGTGTCACCAAAAAAGAAGACGACGTGACAACATTGAAAGCATTCTCGAACGAAGAACCCGTAAAGTAGGTAGTAGAAGTCAATGTACGTTGGAAAGGATATCCTCCCAGTTTTGATTCTTGGATTGACGCTTCGCAAGTCATCGACTATAGAAAGAAGTGACCATCATGCCCTTCAATACAGCTTCAGCTACCACAGTGACTACTCCTTCATCGAGTTCTTCTCTGCAATATTTACAAAGCAACCCTTGTGGGTGTGGTGTGGAGAACGTGTCCCTAAAACCCAAATCGTCTTTTTCTGTCAAATCTTTGTGGTGTATTGTGTCATCGGTGCAGCCATTGTTAATTTGAGTTTGCAACAAGGAGACAAACAATTGTGGACCATTTTACTCAGCAGTTGCATCGGTTATCTTCTTCCCAATCCTTCCCTGAAATACTCTTACAACGGGAACAACAGTAACAATATTGGGAACCTTGTGTCCAACGTCAGTCATTCTCCTGACAGTCACCACGTCAATCACAATCCTCTTTTAGACACTCCTTTAACATCGAATGACCCCTCGGACAGGAAAACTTTGGAATTATGAACAACAATATTAACCAATTTTACTTAACGTTACCCAGTGACAGTTCCATGGAGGTGTTTCCTAACAACACGTTTTGCTGTTACACGGCTAAATAAAGTGGCTCGTAGACTAAGGATCAAATTTTCAGAGGATAAAATAATGGCCATTACCTTTTGTCCTGAATTGTATGATATTTTGGGTGGAGACTTCAGGTTGGTCAAGAAAAAAGAAATACCAACCATAACCTGTAACTTGGATTTTGCGAAATATTTTCGATTCCTTGTAGGAATGAACAAAGGACTCAACTTGATGTTTGTGTACTCCGATGTGGTGGAGTACAACGTGGTAGGACACACCTCTGTACCGTTACTGCGTGTCATTCCTTTCAAAGTGGATTCTGCCATGATCGCTGACGAGGAAGGTGGAAATACCTATCATGTTCACCGCGAATTTGCACATCCTCATTATTTGCCTGTCAGTAAGTCGTATTTTGACATTGTCAACATTACTATAAAAGGAGATCTAGGACAAAATATTCCATTTACCAAAGGGAAAGTCACAGTGAAACTCCATTTTCAAAAACGATTCACTAACAACTGAAAATTGATGTATCCTGTGTACAGAGGAGTCGCTCGACAACTAGAACATGATTTAGGAGATATGTTTAAACAGCCTTTCGTTCCGTGCTCCCTGTTTTGAAACCGATGGTGACACGACGATTGCACGCCTTAACAGATGCCGCATTGACTCACGGCACAGAATTTCTTCAAAATGTTCTCATTGACAAACAAAACCCCAAAGAAGCTTCTTGAGAGCAGGCAAAAATGTCTTGCTTCAAACGGGTAAAGACGTTTTGGGTCAACGAGAAAGTCCTATAAATGCCCTGAACGGTACCGAGTCTGGCATTCCTGCTCCCCTAAGGACAAAGCAAGGACAAGGCAGAAAGTGTCAACGAAGACACTCTTCTAAAAGTCTCTGTACCTCTAAAGTTAGAAAGACGAAGAAAAAAAGAACCGCTAGATTAGACATTTTTGATTATTAAAAGCAAAACATAGAGACTGAGAAAAAATGATGCACCAAGAATATTGTGCCTGTTCCAAGTCGGAACTGGATCTCTTTGCCATGCCACCCATTATGATGACCATGCAAGAAGTACAATGGGTTGAATTTCATCCCGTCTCCTCTTTGGCGGATTCAGCTCCCTAAGAGTTTGAAATCAAAGGGCGACCCAAAGATTACATTGATCTGAACAGCAGTTACTTGTATTTTAAAGTGAAAGTGATTAGAACGGACAACGCCGTTCCAGGAGCCGATGCCCGAGTAGCTCCCATCAACAATTTCATACATTCCTTGTTCAGCGAAGTGGATTTGTACATGAATAACAAACTGGTGAGCAGTAGTATGGATACGTACCCTTACCGAGCGTACCTCGAAAATCTCTTCACGTACGGAAAAGAAGCCAAGAACACTCATTTAGATGCTTGAGTGGTACGGAAACCTGACACCGCAGATAATTTTAACGACACAGCCTTGACCGTAGATGACGATCCTCACAATGTGGGTTTTAACGAGCGTCGAACGAAAATTTTGCAAGGACGTAGTTTAGAACTGTTCGATCGTTTGCGTTTGGACATGTGGTTTCAAGAGAAGTATTTGCTGAACGGTGTGGATATTCGCTTGAGACTGAATCGTAGCAGTACTGCTTTCCATTTGATTGCTCATGCCAACGAATACAAAACCATTATCCAAGAAACCTGCGTCGTGTGGAAGTGTTACCTAAAGTGGGAAATGATATCAGTCACACTTTGAGCAGAACGAAGCCAAGTATCCGGTACGACGCGTGGAAGTAAAAACTTTCACCATTGCCACAGGATTCCGATCTAAGATCGAAGATCATCTGTTCCAAGGACAGTTACCCAAACGTGTATTCATTGGTATCGTCAGCAATGCAGCCATCTACGGTACCCACGGTCAAAATCCTTTCCAGTTTAAGCACTGCAAAGTATCGAAAATCGAAGTCAGTCGCGATGGCAAAACTTTGTGTAACCGACCCTTCGAACCCGACTTTGCCCAGAAGAATTACTTGTGATCGTACTTGTCGCTGTACGAATCCATAGGACAGTTAGGAACCAACACCAGTCACGGTATTTCCTACGACGACTATGCAGGAGGTTACACTTTGTGGACTTTTGATTTCACTCCAGACCAAGGCAGCGATGAGGGACATTTCCACCCTTTAAAATCTGGACAGCTGCGTGTGAAACTTCAGTTTGCAGGGGCTCTTGAAGAAACGGTGAATGTCATTCTGTATGCTGAATTTGATAATACCATAGAAATCAACAGTTTGAGAGAAGTCATTCTAGACTATTAGAAACTATGGAATCCCCTTGTCCTTCTTTGAACAGTGGAGAATCAAAAATTGAATGGGAGGTTACAGAGAAAGCAAATCCCCAAGACTAAAAAGAAGAAGTAGTGATAATGCAGTCTAGATGGCCAGAACAGGAACAACATTTAGTCACCTCTTTTGCCAAACACTTGGAGGATAAAATGAGAGACATGATTAAGAAAGATTGTTATGGATGTCAAAACGATCATCCCAGTCAAATTCAGCACGATAAATATATGATGATGAATCAAGAAGAAAAATTGGACGATTATCTGAACAAAGCTTGGAGTCTCATCTCCGAAGAAACCGTGTTACTTCAGTGGTATAAAGACTTTCGTGATCATTCCTCTCCTCGATTTTTTGCTCGAGAAATTGATCACATCAAAGCTCTCTTGGCCAAGATTAAGGAGACGAAACAAACAAACAGTTACTTGACAGACCTTTTCAAGCAAAACGTCTGGATCGAATTGATGACTTATCATCACCTGTGAAGAAAAAAAGCCACATAAAAAATGGATACTTGGGAACTTTATTACTTTTGAACCATAGTTCGTACACTGCTTCTTGGAATCAATGTTTGTTAGTTGAAGAAAAATGTGTTTTGTTAGTTGTTTCTTATTTGAATTAAAGATGTCTTTTGAAACCAATGCGTCTGTCGTTTGTTTTACATTTTTTTAAATATAGATGCTCTTTGACTTCTTTCTATCCCTCACATCAAACTATCCATCCATTTCCAACATTAAACCGTTTTGCTTCGGCTGCTTCCCCGTGTGTGGATAGTAAATTGTATGTTTTGTTTTGGCTTCTTGCTCGTGTGTGTGGATGCTAGATGGTGTGATTTTGGATAGTAGATTATATTGGGGTTTTCTGGCTGCTTCCCCGTGTGGGGATAGTAAATTGTATGTTTTATTTTGGCTACTTCCCGTGTGTGGATAGTAAATTGTATGTTTCATTTTGGCTGCTTCCCGTGTGTGAATGATAGATTGTATGATATTGGATAGTAGATTATGTAGCTTGTTTTGGCTCCTTCCCGTGTGTGGATAGTAAATTGTATGTTTTATTTTGGCTGCTTCCCGTATGTGGATAGTAAATTGCATGTTTTATTTTAGCTGCTTCCCGTGTGTGAATGATATATTGTATGATATTGGATAGTAGATTATGTGGTTTGTTTTGGCTCCTTCCCGTGTGTGGATAGTAAATTGTATGTTTTATTTTGCTGCTTCCCCGTGTGTGGATAGTAGATTGTGTGATTTTTGATAGTAGATTAAGTGGTTTGTTTTGGCTGCTTCCCGTGTGTAGATGGTAAATTGTATGTTTTATTTTGGCTGCTTCCCATGTGTGGATAGTAGATTGTGTGATTTTTGATAGTAGATTAAGTGGTTTGTTTTGGCTGCTTACCGGTGTGTGGATAGTAAATTGTATGTTTTATTTTGGCTGCTTCCCGTGTGTGGATGATAGATTGCATCATATTAGATGGTAGATTATGTGGCTTGTTTTGGCTCCTTCCCGTGTGTGGATGATATTGGATTGTAGATTATGTGGTTTGTTTTTGGCTGCTTCACGTGTGAGGATAGTAAATTGTATGTTTTATTTTGGCTGCTTCCCGTGTGTGGATAGTAAATTGTATCGGGTTTTGTTTGTTATTTTTTTGGCTGCTTCCCGTGTGTGGATGATAGATTGTGTGATATTGGAAAGTAGATTATGTGGTTTGTTTTGGCTGCTTACCGGTGCGTGGATAGTAAATTGTATGTTTTATTTTGGCTGCTTCCCGTGTGTGGATAGTAAATTATGTTTTATTTTGGCTGCTTCCCGTGTGTAGATAGTAAATTGTATGTTTTATTTTGGCTGCTTCCCGTGTGTGGATAGTAAATTGTATGTTTTATTTTGGCTGCTTCCCGTCTGTGGATGATAGATTGTGTGATATTGGATAGTAGATTATGTGGTTTGTTTTGACTCCTTCCCGTGTGTGGACAGTAAATTGTATGTTTTATTTTGTCTGCATCCCGTGTGTGGATAGTAAATTGCATGTTTTATTTTGGCTGCTTCTCTGTGTGTGTGTGGATGGTAGATGGTATGATATTGGATAGTAAATGATGTAGTTTGTTTTAGCTGCTTCCCCGTGTGTGTGGATGGTAGATGGTGTGATATTGGATAGTAAATTATGTGCTTAGTTTTAGCTGCTTACCCGTGTCAGGATAGTAAATTGCATGTTTTGTTTTGATATGTGTATTTTCCCAAAATCGAGGTTTCTCTTTGCGTGTACCTTTTTTCAAGCTGTTGATACATGGCAGATTACATCCGCATACAATATCAAAATGAAAGGCCTATATACAAATGTCATTGCTTTTCTTAAATTCGGTTTCATTGCTTAGCCATCGTTAATCTTTAGTTATTTTTTTTAATCGCATTTCTTTTTTAATAGACAACGATTATTAAATTATTATTAACGATTTCGGTCTTTCTATTGTTGTAACGGTATTTATGTTGTTTAGTTTGTTGCTGAAATTATCTATACTATAGTCTATAGCAAAGCGCTCAAGTTTCTTCGGGTCCTACTAAACACCGCAAAGTCAGACAAAGGCAGACAGAGTCAGACAAAAGCAGACAAAGGCAGGCAAAGGCAGACAAAGTCAGACAAAGGCAGACAAAGGCAGGCAAAGTCTGTTTAATTTTGTTTTATTTGTACAGATTCGTATATATTATACTAGATTAACTTTGTTTTGAGATTAAAATATTTAAAAAGCGTGATTTAATATTTTTTGTATGTTTAATTGGTACTAACATACATTTAATAGAACAAAGTCGGAAAAAGGCAGGCAAAGTCTTTTTAATTTTGTTTTATCTGTACATATTTGTTTATATTATACTATATTAATTTTGTTTTGAGATTTAAATATTTAAAAAGCGTGATTTAATGTTGTTTGTAAGTAAAATTGGTACGTACATTTAATTGAACAAAGGCAGATAGAGTATGACGAAGTCATATAACACAGATATCGTATGACAAAAGCTATTTCAATGTGACAAAACCAGATTTATTAATTTTATATAAATAATTCTCTTATTGAGAGACACGTAATACAATTATGAAAGTGATATTAAATATTCTATTAGCATTCATAATCATAAATTTATGATGTACTTTCATCGAAAAAGATCGACCATGACAAGTCTGATAATACAAAAAGAATACATCATTTCATATGTTATTATCATAATTTCTTTCAGCATAATCATTACAGTGTATTAAGCGGTAATACAAATCTTTTCTGTTGCTAATAATGTTTGCGGTATCCGATGAGAAGAAGAGATTTTGCTACAAACGGTAACACATTACTCTGCCGTTGTCGGCAAAGTCAAACGCGGTTACTGGCTAATTTACTATACAAATTTCTTCATACAGTATAGTTTAAACAGCAGTTATTTTTTCAGCGTTTAATTATATGCTGGCGTCGGCAATCTCAATCATAGATACTGCTATTGAAATGTCGCGCTTTCCACGGTTTCTGACTATATCAAAGGTGAGTATTGTTTGCATCAATTAGCGGACTGATTAAAACATCTGGCATTTTAAATTTGTTGATTATTATAAAATAGCCAATAATACAAATCTTCATCAAAAGCATTTTGTCATGATTCAGTTACGGTATTAAGCTTCAACTCATTAATACCAAGAGCAGGATACAATAAGTTGTTAGGAGTTATATTTAAAATATTGTGTTTTATTGTTTAAATATTGGTGTTGTAGTGTTATAGTGTTTCAACTGCTTAAAGTGTTAAACATTCTCTACATATAATATTCTTTATTGGATAACGTATTGTATATTTGTCAGAATGTCTTCTGCCCATGCTCGTAAGCGTGCTAAACTCCATCAGTACACGTGCGCTGTTTGCAAAAAGAATTGTTCCAATGATTCGGTCCATTGTGATTATTGCAAAAGTTGGGTACATGCATTGTGTGATGGCATCACAGTTAGTGAATTGAATGTACTTTCCGGGAATTATAAATTTATGTGCCGAGTTTGCATTAAGAACAATGATGGTGAAGAATATAGCTACATGAACGCTCTCTTCCGGCTGAACGAGGTAAGTGATAATCCATTTAGTTCGTAATATATCTGATTTAAATGATACTCGAGGTTGTAGAATTATATGCATCGTTGTTAGAGTAGTTATTTATACGTATGGTAATACTTGTACTTTGTTAACCCAATAACAATTGTCATTATTCATATACAATAATATTTTGTTCGTCGTAATATTCATCTTACGACTGCTTCATCTGAGTCAAATCATTTCCCGATAGTTTTCTGTCTTAATTTTGTATGCTAAATATCAAACAAACGTTAAATTCCACTTTTTAAAATTGACCAGAACTAAAACTTATAACTGATATATTATTTACCCGTTTCCGCAAAATATTTTCCCTTTACAGTAATTGTGAAAAGCAAAAAGAGATTTTCCCTCCAAAAATTGCAAAAATAAATAAGACCGACAATAATAAAATAATATAGCAACCCCGTTATTTGTCATTTTTATATTTAAAATTAAACACTACCGTTTGTATCACAAAAAAATATTATTTTTCATAAAAGTTATATATATATATATATATATATATATATATATATATATATATATATATATATATATATATATATATATATATATATATTATGATTGTAGGTTGCTTCATTGAGTGTTCATCATCTCCGTGTTATTGCCCGTCGAGAAAAATGTCTTTTACCGCCTCTAAAAAATAGCCATGTGAAGGACACTTCAAGTCTTCGTTTAGATTTCACTGCTCTAGGATTCTTGGAATGTAATTCACGCAACGAAACCGATACTTTGCAACCGTTTATGACCACGGGTGATGGGAACTGTTTGTTGAATGCATTGTCTATTGGACTTTGTGGCAATGAAACGTTAAGTGCAGAAATTAGAGCACGCACGTGCATTGAAATGTCTGTGAATTGTGACTATTATACCACGCAACCATACGCCAAGGATTTTTCATTATGCTCGCCATCGTTTGATGAAGCAACTGCGAACTGTGCAAAACTTGGTGGGTACTCTAGTGCATAGACTATTCAATCCGCCGCCGATGTTTTGCGGTGCACAATAAAAGCTGTGTATCCATTTGTGAATGGCGAAGCGGACTTCCAAACTAAAATGCTTACAATAACACACGAGCCACGTTATAATGAAAATTCGTCTGAAGCGCTTTGTGTAATGTGGTCGAGACTAGGTTGCAGTGCCAGGATATGGCTTCCAAATCATTTTGTACCACTGATGTCGTCACTCAAACCAGAGAAGGTCAGTACGCCAGCCAAATCGATCAATGACGCAAGCATGACGTGCGATGAATCGCGCATAAATAATCATTCAGTATTTCACGATGAAGAAAATGTTGTCAATCTTTCTCCCACCAAGTTCAGTAGCAACATCAGTGATTTACAAGTCACAACCACGGTGTACAAATCAAATAAGGTACTGCGCAAGGGAACTGGAGACGCGCCAATACTTCTGGGACCACTCATGCTTCATTGGGATGGTCGCCAGCAGAATTACTTCAGATTTTTTTTGCATTTGAGAGGGGTGTTTGGCATAGAAATCAAAAACATTGAAATGATCCTGGGAACTGACGACGAACGTGCAATGATCAACGCCATAGATATGGCATTTCCGGGTTGCACAAGAAAACTATGTTCAAAACACCTAAAAGATAATATACTTTGACAAATGACTGACAAGATACCAAAGAGTGTAATTGATCGAAAGGAAATCGTTGACATAATTTTCGGAGCAAACGGTGTTGCAACGGCAAACGACTCTGCGACCTTTGAGGAGCGAAACATCAAACTTAAAAACAATCTTGAAGAACAACGTCATAGTGACTTCCTGCAGTATTACGTTCGGCATGTTGAGAACAAATTGGCGAACCACATTATTTCCAGTGACGAAGATAAACTCTGGACAAACAACAACACAGAAAGCATGAACCACAGATTAAAAGTGAAACTTAACTGGGAGCCCAGAAAACCCGACGAACTGGTTGAAAAGATATTCGAATTAGTTAAAGTGGAGATGGTGGATCTAAGAAGGTCATTATACGGGACGGGTAACTTTTACCTGAATACGCGATTTTCGAAATTTAAGATTACCAAACTTTCATGGACAGCGAAGACAGAAGAGGAGAAACAACAACTCTTCAGCGAATTCCTAAGTCCAAGCACTGCAAGTGTTTCAGGACTGACATCTTCGGATGGGAAATATACTGTCCATAAGGACCCGAAGGTAGCCAAGAAGCCAAATCAAAGGACACGATGCAGGTCTACAAAGACACGAAGCAAGTGAACAGTAACATAATGCGAGGTGTGGTAATCGTAAATTTCGGAAAGCGCGTGTTCAGACAAAAGTTACATCATGAATATGTGATTATTAATGTTAATATAATAATATAATGTATACGATTATGTGCAAATAAAACAAAATTCAGCAGACTTTGCCTGCCTTTGTCCGACTTTGTTCTATTAAATGTACGTATGTGCCAATTTTAATTTCAAACAATATTAAAGCACGCTTTTTAAATATTTAAATATCAAAACAAAGTTAATATAGTATAATATATATGAATATGTATAACTAAAACAAAATTAAACAGACTTTGTTTGCCTTTTTCTGACTTTGCCTGTCATTGTGTGACTTTGTATGCCTTTATCGGACTTTGTTCTATTAAATATACGTAGGTACCAATTTTACTTACAAACAACATTAAATCACGCTTTTTAAATATTTAAATCTCAAAACAAAGTTATAATAGTATAAATATAAACAAATATGTACAGATAAAACAAAATTAAAAAGACTTTGCCTGCCTTTGTCTGATTTTGTTCTATTAAATGTACGTAGGTACCAATTAAACATACAAAAAACATTAAATCACGCTTTTTAAATATTTTAATCTCAAAACAAAGTTAATCTAGTATAATATATACGAATATGTACAAATAAAACAAAATTAAAGAGACTTTGCCTGCCTTTGTCTGCCTTTGTCTGACTTTGCGGTGTTTAGTAGGACCGAGTTTCTTCAGTATTTTATTTCACGCTCACAAAAGGATACCAAGTTTCTCTTGAAAGAGGATCAAAACTCTAAGTTACGCGAACGAGAAGAAAAACATCTCTTTGTTACTACAGTTAAGTGTTGTTGTGTTCATTGTAATCATGCTTGCCGTATATCTTTGTGTTTTGATGGTTATGTTGTTTTTGATGTAAACATTCACATCAATAGACAGAGAACTTGGGGTTTTATCCTTGAGGTTCACTGAACTTGCTTCGTTAATTCGTAAAAATCCCAGATTCACAAGTTTGAAAAGAAAAGAAGGAAAAAAAAGAAACAAATAACCATGCCACTTAATACTGCACCACTCCTGTCTATACCGATGTCAGTGTGTACGTCAAAATGTTTAAGTGAGATACAAATAAATTGTCAGTTTCAAAATGCGAACCAGTACTGTAACCGTTCTGTAGCTGATGTGGTAAAAAGAAATGGTACGAGTACTGTGACCATTCAGTAGTTGATGTGGTAAGAAGAAATGTTACAATACACAACGGAGGGATTTAAGTTCACATTCCAGTTTGCACTGCAATGGGAACAACTTGAGAGCGTATTTATTATTTTGCTATACTACCTTCGTACAAAACATTGCATCACTCATCATAAACAATTTCATTGGCTAGACCAATTTTCTTACCGCGTTCACTTCGAATTGACTTCAGTAGCTCTTCACCTAGTTTCGAAATAGGTCGTGTTTTACCGCTAGATTTATATTAAAAAAAGAAGTAAAACTAAGGCAAGAACAATCGTACCCTGGGCGATCGCACGGAAATTATGTTAATTTTAGAGTCAAATACATCACAGCGTATTTGGATTAACTATTTTGTGAGAACATTTTAGTCGTATTTGTCATCGGTTCACTCTGGTGATATTTTAAAAATCGTGGACCTTTCCTATGGAATTGATTTTCTAAGTGGGATGCGTGTTTCTTTGAATTTTTCTAAGGGAAAATATACCACAAAAACAAGCGTAAGTGTCCTGATTCTTTTTAAAAGTAGGTATAACATAGTCTCTCTCTCTCTCTCTCTCTCTCTCTCTCTCTCTCTCTCTCTCTCTCTCTCTCTCTCTCTCTCTCTCTCCGTTTGAAGATACCTCTCCAAAATTTTAATCAGTAGGCACCATAATTTTCGTTTGTCATGAAATTTGTTTTTCAAACGCTACACCCTTACAAATGATCAATCAGTAAATCTTTGGATGAAATAAAATCTTGAGTTGACAAACTTGTACAATTCAGTTATCAGAGCTTTATCTTTATTTTTGGCACTGCAATGTGTCACGGAATTTTTTTAAGCACGAGATCTACAGTTTTATAAAAAAGGAAACAAATACAAAACTATTTCAAGAATGACGCGAGTGATCTTGCACTGTATAACCCTGCTTATGGCTAACTTTGAAATAAAAATACCAGAACCAAAACACACGTTCGGAAGAATTGTAACAATGTAACAATGATTGACGCGAGTGACATTGCACTTTATGACCCTGCCTATGGTTAAATTTGAATTTCAAATCAAAACACACATCTTAGACTGTCGATAGAACAAAGCATATTTTGGTGCTGCTTTTTTCCCCTTCAAGTTACAACTTGGCAATATTGTTTGTAGCGTGTGCTGAGAAACACAGGACATCCCTTAAATTTGAGATTTGTTAAGAAGTCAGTCGACATTAGATATCATACTACCTTTTTATTAAATTGATGAATGAATGAAAACAATGAACATATTTCACATAGAATGTATGATCTTCTTAATTATCCTTGTTTGTTTTCCTTTCCTTCTGTGTGTATAGGAGATTGTGTGATTTTATTTTCTGTTCCCTTCCGAGTGGTCTAAAGTACTCTCCTTTACGGATCACTGCCATCTCACCTCTGTCTGCGTGGATTCCAATCTCAGATTCGGCCAATGTATGTGAGCAAGCTTGCCAGTAGCTTCCTGTGGGTCGGTGGTTCTTTCTAGGATTTTTCCGGGTTCTTCCTCCACCATTAATACTGGTCGCCATGAATAGCCATTGTGTGCTGAAAAAAATGGCGTTAAACCCTACAACAACAATAACAAGTACTGAAAAGGATTCTTCAGGAATAAGTTTACAGGTAAAGACACCGATTCTGAAAGAAACGAAAAATCGCTGAGACATTCGAAAAAGAGAAAATTTTATTGTGGAGTATTTTCAATATAATGAGTTAAAATTAATTAACAACATGCAAAATAGAAATATATATATATATATATATATATATATATATATATATATATATATATATATATATATATATATATATATATATATATATATATATATATATATATATATATATATATATATATATATATATATATTGGGCAATGCATACTTACTGTAAATTTGAGAGTTAAAAAGTGTCTGTAATGTCTTCATAAAGTCAAGTCCTAACATCAAATATTTCCAAAATACATTTTGTGTAAATGATGTGAAATTTAAAAATTAAAATCAATAAAAGAGACCATAGTCATTGTAGACATTCAACAAATTATGTAAAACTTTAAATGTAAGCAAATTTTTAAAAATAAAACTTAGAATTTACAGAATTCACGAGTCCTGGAGCTTGCAAACCAATTGTACACTTTGCATGAATGGCTACATTGAAGAAAAGGCTGTATAAGCATAGTGTGTAATGACATTTCAAGTTTCATGACTTCATGAATCAGTAAAACATAAAGTTCAATTCTTATTATTAGAAAGTCAAACAAGAAATAAATAGCAGTCAACCAAAAAAAATGATTCTCTAGAACTAAATAGCGGAATCAAAGTTTAACTTTTGTTTACGAAACATTCAAGAAATGTGCATCGATACATAAGTAGTTATTTTCTGGTGATATGAACCAATAACTTTTTTTTGTGTACATCTCATGATGAGATTATAACCAATTTAAATTCTTGTTGCCAGGCTTGATAAGAATTTGTATCTATTCTTGTATGACAGTTGTATAATTGATAATCTTATATATTAGAAATCATTCCAATCTCATATTTCCAACACCTTTTTCTTCATTATCATCTGAAAGTATCTTTTGTTTTGAAAATAATAGCTTATACAATAATTCCAAAATGTAATTTTTAAGTGTATGCAAGCAATATAATTAGGTCAAAAATAGCTGAAACCAATATAATAAGAGAAGAAACCAAACATAAACCAATATAATAAATAAATAAAAAACAACTTAATATAATTAGATAATAATAATAAAACCATAAACCAATATAATTAGAAAAGAAATGAACCATGACACATTATCAAGAGAGTTATGACACACCATACTGAAAAATCTTAAAACCATATTTCATATAGCAGCAGAAAATTTTATTTATGAGCAGACACAAATCCTATTTTAATATAGGTACAAATATTATATTACACAGGAGCCACAAATCCTAATCCAGTAGTCACAAATGCTATTTTACTATAGGTACAAATTCTATTCCAGGGAGGTCTCAAATTATATTCCACAGGAGCCACAAATCCTAACCCAGAAGTCACAAATCCTATACTGGAGCCACAAATCCTATTCCTGAGCAGCCATAAATCCTATTATAGAGCAGCCACAAATCCTAGAGCAGCCACTAATCCTTTAGGATATCACTATATAATGTAGACTTATTTATGTATTCACCATAGACTTGTGTGATTGCAATAAGCTACGTTATTATGTTTGTTTGTTTGTTTGATTGATTAGGTTTTTTAACTTAGCTTTAACAAATTTTCAGTCATATCACTACGATGTCTGCAGTGAGGCAGTTTATAGCGATGTCTAGCACTGGAGCATCATGTAGCATGATGTCACACCCAGTCACATTATCTTGACACCAGGCCGACCAGTCCTAAACACTAACCTCTTAATGCTGAGCATCAAGCGAGGGAGCTGTTAAAGTCTTTGGTATAATTCGGCTAGGGATTGAAACTACAACCTCCCTCCCGCTTCCACAGCGGACACACTAACCACTAAGCCACTGGAAGGATTTCATGTTATTATGTGGATTTACTGTATGCAGATACTATTCACTTACAGTAAGCATGAGCTGAGTTTGACCCTGTTATTACATATCAACTGTTACAAAATTCTTTTGCATTTGTGCCAGATACAACATTAATGTATTCCAAGTAGCTAATTTTGATGATGAATCGTACAATACACACCAATGTCTTTAGAACATTGAAATAAAACTAATATAAAATTGATGTGTGTCAATCTTTAGAATGTAGTAAAAAATGCTTTATTACAAATTTGGCATAGGTCATGATTTTTCTTCTTGGAGGCAATCTCTGTCCTCCATTAAGAAACAATTGGTGAATAAAACACTGTAATAAAACAAAGTGTTTAGTGCATGTATTATCAAATAACTTCTGTTCAGGACTATTTGTGGTGACCAGCAAAGTGTGTATCACTTCAATGCATAAAACTTGTACCCCAGACATAAAATAATATAGATTAATTATATTACATATCCATGGACTTGATACTTGCAAAGAACTTCAAATATATACTGTCCTCTAATTTAAATCAGGTCTTTGCAAAAACCAACTGTATGAATACACTGACATTGTCCTCGAAGCTTGACTGAAGCCTTTGCAATAATAATATTATTCATCAAATTTTCCTCTAACCTGGCTCTCATCTTTCTGATAGCCAGCAATATGACAACATTGACATTCTCCTCTAGACCGACTTAAAGGAAACCAGAAATAAAACTTTTGCTTTTATGTATGCAATTCTCTACAGATCTCTAAAAAAAGTTAAATTCTTACAAATTGTTAATCAAAACATACATAACATGAATTCATACAAACTGTTAATCATAACAAACATATGTTAAATTTTGACATAAAAATAAAAAAATAAAAGAGGCAGGCATGTTTACACTGCATCTCTATTCCAAAACACTATCAACTTAGAAAAAATACAATAATTCTGCAATTACACTGCAAAAAAAAAATTGTAAACACTGTCAGCAATAATAAGTGGTAAATTATACAAATGCCTATTGTTTAATAGTCCTATATGCAGGCACCCAACTTTATGTGCTGAAATCATTATTTTCTTTATAGTTTTTTTTTTTAAAATGGCTATGATCTTTAGACTGTATAATCTATAGGTTTCTTATATAGTTTTTACATGGCTATGATTTTTAGACCGTAGACCCTGCTATAACACGGTAGTTGGGAGCCATAGAATCCGACAGTGTTATGAACCAAACCGTGTTATAAGCAGCCATGTACAATACCAACACATTTTTGGATTTAATTGGGGGGTGGGGTACATAAAGACGTGTGCGAAAATGCATGGCACAATTACCATTTTTGATCAATATATATTAAATTAGAAAAACATTTGCTATGGTAACAGAAATTGTAGATATAATATATTACTTTATTCAGAGAATCATGCATTGGTACATACACATTTCTAATTTATATATACATGTATAATCTATTGCATGAAAAGAGTATCAACACCGTGTACTCACCAGCGAATCTTGTAACATACATTGAATCCATAATACAAATATTTCCATCGAAAATATCCACACACGGATGTAAAATATTCAATAATTTTGTCACAAATCATTATGTGACTGAATTCAATGAAAAGAAAATAACAAAAATTATGTAACGGGTGTACGTAATGAATAATGAAATAGTATATGTCCGAAGAATAATGAACGGTGTCTGTATACATTTTATACCACTAAATTTCTCATCTGTCAGTAGTTATTATTTTTTTATAAAAACTCTTTGATATTTAGCTGCTTTCTGCTATGTCACGTTTGCTCTTGGCAAAGTCAATTATAGTACTCAGTTGCAGAATTCGAATTTACTAGTCAACAGATTGCATACAACACCGCCGCCAAGCCACGTGCACATGTTGGCGGCTTTTATTTCTTCGATGCTGTATAAATCGTTGCCCCCTGATTTGAACAAGTTCAGCTCGGCAGTTCACTTTGATGATAAACAATGTACATGTACTTAAATTGATTTATACATTCTGGTGAGAATCTTTTATCAACCGCCGCATTGGCTGTTGCTTAGTTGTGTATGAAATTAAGAGAACATATATCGGAGATTATTAGCGCAATGATTGTATTCTGAATGCATTCAAGACAAACACAAAGTAGACACGATGGCTTCATTGCTCAGGGATCAGTAATAATAATATGAGCTGTCATTTTTCAACAATAAACAAAGATCAAAGTTCTCAGTAGGCCTAGCAATTGGTTCGTATTTCCGATGTTTATTTTGGCACAAAACTAGAAGAAATTTGCTAATTTTTGAAATTTTAGGAGCCATACAATGATTATTTTATATTCGAATTTGTGTATGATTTCCTCCCCAAAATGATAATACATTTTCTACACATTCTTTTTCGCACTTTTTAGACGAGTATGACAATGATAATTAAACTCTTGACGTATTTTATTTTTCATACTTAAAACATTTTTTGGGGGGTTTTTGAGAAAAATACCTGTAATAAATTACCTGAAATTTTAGGAGCCATGCTACTGTAGCCATTCATACATAGTGTGTATTAATTTTTCAAGCTTCAGCATGAATTTGATAAAATAATAAGTTCTGAACTTTACTACAATTTACAGTTTTTAATATTAATATTATGGCTACAGTAAAGCAAAGTAAGTAGCTTCATGGTGTGTGATTAAATTTCAAGCTTCAATCTTTTATAATGCAATGTTCAAGTCATATAATTACAAACATGTATAGAAGACATTGTAGATGGTTGTTGGCATGGCAACCAAAAGGGTGTGTATTTTAATTCTACCATCAGATCAGCCTGCAATGGCTATCATGTTGTGTCCACAGGCAAGGCACTGGACTCTAATTCCCTCAGCACTAAATAACACCAAATCAACAACAACAACAACAACAACAAACAGTCATACAAATAATGAATCACAAGAAATATAGCAGACCTAAAGTTCCACCACTGTTTGCAAATATTGACAAAACAATCATGAAAAGTGCACAATTGGTAGGTAGTTCCTTTCTGGTGATGTGAACTCCCAGAATATGAGCTCAGCCAATCAAAATGTTTGTTGCATAGGCTTCATAAACATTTATACAACAGATAATCCCATATATGAGATATCCTGCCAATACGCATATTATGATTTCAGATTACAGTTGTTTTTCCTTCTTTATTATCATATCATTTCTTGTTTAAATATTTAAATAACATTTTAAAATTTGTGATTTTTTTGTAAGTGTATATCTATCTCTATGCAAAACATATAATTAGGTAAAAAAAATAACCAAAACTAATATCATTAGATCAGAAATAGCTAAAATAAATATAATTAGGTTACAAAAATAGCTCAGACTAATATAATTAGATAAGAAATTTCTCCAACCAACATCAAGTGAGATATCCCCGTTTCAAATTCTTCAGATTCTGTTTTATAGAAGCTACAAATCCTAACACTGCAACTATAAATCCCATTGCATAGCAAATACAATTCCTATTCCAGACCAGTCACAAATCCTATTCCAGATCAGTCACAAATCCTATTCCAGACCAGTCACAAATAATATTCCAGACCAGTCACAAATCCTATTCCAGAGCAGTCACAAATCCTATTCCAGAGCAGTCATAAATCATATTACAGGAAAACACTAAATTTAAACTATGAACTGAAATACTCATGCTGATGACTGTACACAGTTCATAACTGATGCAAATTCCTTTATACACATACAAAAGGAATTTGAAAATTCTGGAAATGCATCACGTTCTAAAATTAACCAGGACAGAAATTTTACTAGTAGGGAACTGCAGAAAAATTAACCAAGACTCATACCCACCCATCATATTAAAGACAAGGTCCAGCCCTATATGATACATTTAGGCATAAAGCTATAATAGAAAACTCAAGAACATGGTGTAAAAAATATTAAAAAACAGACATCTGGGTGCTTAAGCCTTTTAGAATAATGGAGCATGCCCAAAACTTATATGTATAGCAATATAAACTATATAATGATATTGATTAATTTAAATAAATAGAAAGCTTTAGGATCTGCAGAAGCCAATCATATAATATTGGGAGGGGGGGGGATTTTTTTTTACACAAAGAATACTTATTCTGATGCAAAGAATGGGAGGAAAATATATATCAAATTTAAAATATACACAAATCACAAACATTTTAAAAAGAATTAAAAAATGAAGAGCAACCTAGTCTTTGCATAGGAAGCTTCCTATATTTACTAGTTCACTCAAAGGAAAAAACAATACATATATAGGAATAACATATTAATAAAACCGATTGATGTACTTTTCACAATGTATGCCCAGCATTTTTCCAACTATTTCTTCCCATGACTTTCCAAGTTCCAGGGTGGCTGGCACCATTGAGTACTGTCTCTTCATTCTATTACAGTATGCTATGGCACTATCAATTTGATGACCAAAGCCCAGCTTAGACATGGTGGTCCGAATCTTGTTGTACGTGTTATTTTGTTCATCCACCTGCCGCAGATTGGTCATGTGAGAAGATGGAAACAGGTGCTTATAGATAGAAAACAGTACCATGAGAGAGGCTGCCAGCTGGCTAATGGCCCGAACAGTGCTTTCACCTGAAGAAATAAACAAAAATAATTTTTCCTGAATAAATAAGGAACTATATTTTTACCTGCCTAAACAATGTCAGAAAAATTAAAGAGTCAGACAACATGCCCATTCCTAAAATAATGTCAGAAAAATGATCTGTTAGGCACCATCCCCATGCCTAATAATATGTTAAACATCATCATGCTAAAAACAATGACTCAGTACAATGACCTGTTAGACAACATATCAATGCCTAAAACAATGACCTGTAAGTCAACATACCCATGCCTAAAACAAGGCCTGTTGGACAACATATTGATGCCTAAAACATTGACTCGGTACAGTGACTTGTTATACGACATATCCATTCCTAAAACAATGTCATTACAATGATCTGTTAGACAAAATATCCATGACTCAGTACAATGACCTGTTGGACAACATATCCATGCCTAAAACAATGTCTCAGTACAGTGACTTGTTAGACAACATATCCATGCCTAAGACAATGTCAGTACAATGACATGTTAGACAACATATCCATGCATAAAAAAATGTCTCAGTACAGTGACTTGTTAGACAACATATCTGTTCCTAAGAAAATGTCAGTACAATGATATGTTAGACAACATATCCATGCATAAAACAATGTCAGTACAAAGCTCTGTAAGACAACATATCTGTTCCTAAGACAATGTCAGTAAAATGATATGTTAGACAACATATCCATGCATAAAACAATGTCAGTACAAAGATCTGTGATCATTTTAATTTGACATGTTACTAACTGTATAAAAAGAATATCATTATCTCACAGTAAAAGAATTAATGTTAACCTCAGTGATAGCCTTGTTTTAATGTAAATTTGTGACGTAGGTCATCTACATTAGAAAGTGTCTGTGTGTGTGTATGTGTATATGTGAAGGGACCCTGAGTGCCAGAGTGGTTTAAAGCAATCTCCTTTATGGATCATTGCCATGTCACCTCTGTCTGCGTGAGTTCAAGTCTCAGATTTGGCCAATGTGGGTATATGAGAAAGCTTGCCAGTAGCTTCTTGTGGGTCAGTGTTTTTTGCTAGGAGTTTTACCGGGTTTCTTCTGTTTTAGTGTTTTAGACCACTCAGCCACTAGGGGCCACTTGTTCTTCTTGTAACATCAGTCTTAAGATATATTTAATGTTGTATTGTGGATCCCAATTAATCCCTTCATTATTATCTTAAAATAGACATACACAAAATTAGATAATCACTAAAACTTAGTCATCAATAAAATGTTCATAAATATAGACAAAATCATGTTCCAGAAGTTAGACAAAATATAGATATACCTAATAAGTGTAACATCCAGTTGACATGAATTACAACAGGGACATGCTAACAATGGCAGCTTCTAATTGTTAGACTAATGATGAATACAAATGAGCAGCAGAGTATGACCAGTTAATCATGTGACAATCATGTGACAATTATGTGACAAATTCACTTCCTGAACATTTTGCATAATAGCTAGATAGATCTGAGAGCTGACCATACTAGCTTTCGTTTTTGAAGTGTTACTGCAAAATGTACAAAATATGAGACATTTATAATACAAAAAGTGTAGGCAATTGATCTAAACAAAAAGAAGAAAGTCCTTTGTTCATTGCTGAGAAATCTGATGTCAGAAAGATTCACACATATGATGCCATGCAGCCGTGGAAACGAGATAGGCTGGATAGCGAGATCTTTGATCTGTTGATACTGTAGCCATGACAGTGAGAATGATAGTTACAGCCATGTTTAAGGGGCCCTGAGTGGCAAGTGGTCCAAAGCACTGTCCATTAAGGATCACTGCCATCTCACCTCTGTCTGCATGGGTTCAAGTCTAAGATTCGGCTAATGTAGTTATGTGAGAAAGATTGCCAGTAGCTTCTCGTGGGTTGGTGATTCTATCCGGGGATTTTTCCATGTTCTTCCTCCACCATGTATAGCCTATATTGTGCTGAAAAATGGCGTTTAACCATAAAAAACAAAACATACAGCCATGTTTGTACCCTAAATTTACTTATATGGGTTTTAAATTGTTCTCAAAATTAATAATTCTTCATCATTTTATAAAATAACCCAAATTATTTCACATTAATTTTATAACATACTTGTGAATTTTAAATGAAAATATTAACCATTTCAACATCAGTTGTGCTTATCTTTGCTTTGTATGTAATGCTTACTCTGATCTCTGTGATCAACCTGTTTAAAGATGGCTGCTACTTTGATAAGGGCACTTTTCTGCTCCAAGAGGATTTTCATAAAAGACAAAGACCACTGTATATACAACTCTTCCAATCTAGGTCAGATGTGAATCATGATAATTCAGTGACCATGGCATGCATTATATAGAAGGTCCATATCCTAACAGATAGAAGCAGTGACCTACATATAGCTTGATATTTGCTCTTGTTAAAATGTTAAATGGAGAAGAGTAAAATGTTTCAATCTATCAAAATTACATGCTTACCCAATGACTTCAGATCAGCTGTATATAGAATGTGCAGATGTAACACTAAACGCATACCCACTGACATGTTGACTTCAGACCAGCTTTGTATAAAATATGCAGACACACAACTACATGTATATTCACTGCCTTCACACCAACTGTGCATAAAATATGCAGACACACAACTACATGTATATCCAAAGACTTCAGACCAGCTTTGTATTAAATATACAGAGAAAAAACTACCAGTACATGGGTATCCACCGACTTCAGACCAGCTGTGTATAAAATATGCAGTCACACAGCTACATGTGCATCCACCAACTTCAAACCAAATTTATATACAATATGCAGACACACAACTACATGTGTACCCACTGACATCAGACCCGCTGTGTATAAAACATGCGGACACAAAACTACATGTGCATCCATTGACTTCAGGCCAAATGTGTATAAAATATGCAGACACACAACTACATGTATATCCAAAGACTTCAGACCAGCTTTGTATTAAATATACAGAGAAAAAACTACCAGTACATGGGTATCCACCGACTTCAGACCAGCTGTGTATAAAATATGCAGTCACACAGCTACATGTGCATCCACCATCTTCAAACCAAATTTATATAAAATATGCAGACACACAACTACATGTGTACCCACTGACTTCAGACCAGCTGTGTATAAAGCATGCAGACAACAAAATACATGTGTATCCATTGACTTCAGTCCAGTTGTGTATAAATTATGCAGACACAAAACTACATGATTACCCGCTGACCTGTTGACTTTAGACCAGATGTGTACAGAATATGTAGACACAAAATAACATGCTACAGTGGGACCCCGCTATAACCCGGTAGTTGGGAGCCATAGAATCCAACCGGGCTATGAGCCGAACCGTGTTATAAGCAACCATGTACAATACCAACACATTTTTGGATTTAATGGGGGGGGTTTACATAAAGACGGGTGCGAAAATGCATGGTACAATTACCATTTTTGATCAGTATATATTAAATGAGAAAACCATTTGCTGTGGTAACAGAAATTACAGATATAATATATTACTTTATTCAGAAAACCATGCATTGGTACATACACGTGTCTAATTTATATATATACATGTATAATCAATTGCATGAAAAGAATATCAACATCGTGTAGTCACCAGCGAATCTTGTAACATACATTGAATCCATAATACAAATATTTCCATCAAAAATATCCACACACGGATGTAGAATATTCAATAATTTTGTCATAGATCATTATGTGACTAATACAATGATGAGAAAATATCAAAAATTACATAACGGGTGTATGTAATGAATGATGAAAAACTATGTCCGACGATTAATAAATGGTGTCTGCATACATTTTACACCACTACATTTCTCATCTGTTAGTAGTTAATTTTTTTTTAAAATCTCTGTGATTTTTAGCTGCTTTCTGCTAATATCACGTTTGCTCTTGGCAAAGTCAAGTATAGTTCTCAGTTGCAGAATTCGAAGATAATCAATATCTTGCGTCTCCATCCATCTCAAAGCACACTCTAAACCTTTGACAGCTTCTGTAGCTAATGGTGGGCTATCCTCAGGTGAAGTGTCTTCGCTGTCATCATCAGAAGTATCACCATCGTCAGCATCACCACTAGTGTTTTGAGACTTAATATTTTTAATAATTTCCGCATCCGAAACCGTGGTCCGCAACTGGACATTCATTGTCAAAATTAAGCCATTCGCCAACGCGTTCACGTGACTGCATCAGCTCCCCAAATGCCCTCACAGCCTAGAAAACATCATTTTCTGAAAATCCATCAAATAAACTATTGTCATCATCGGTGATGTTGCCTCTGTGATAATTCATTTTAAAAACTGCTATTATTCCCTGGTCCAGAGGCTGAATTCTGGAAGTTGTGTTTTTTGGGAGGAAGCAACCTTTTATTTTCCCATCAGTACTAACTAGGCATTCTACAGGTGGGTGTGCGGGGCAGTTGTCTAATAATAATAGTGCCTTTGGCTCCATCTTCAGATTTCTGAGGTGGGATCGAACTGATGGTACGAATTCGGTTTGAAACCATTTTTCAAATAAAGCAGCTGTCATCCATGCGTTTTTTGTGGAATCATATGAAAATGGTAGGGTGTTCACATTCAAATGATGGAAGCACCTAGGTGATTTGAATTTTCCAATGCATAGTGGTTTAAGTTTGTGTCGTCCCGTTTTATTGACACAAAACAACAACGTTAATCGTTCTTTTATTCTCTTAAATCCTTCATGTTTATGTTCATCTTTTTTCACAGCTAGGGTGGTGTCAGGTATCATTTTGTAGCACAATCCAGTTTCATCACAGTTGTAAATCTGCTCTGGGGAATATCCACCTTTCTCTATTATTTCCCTCAATTCATCTGAATAGTTCATAGCAGCTTCAGAATCTGAAGAGCGAATTTTTTCAGAAACTGTCACATTATTAATCCCATGTCGTTTCTTAAAACGATGTAGCCATCCATTGCTTGCTTTGAAGCTAGAATCTTGCCCATGTAAATCGTTGTTTAATTTTTCGGCTTGTGCCTTAACAATTGGTCCTGATAAAGGCACTCCTTCAGCTCTAGTCTGGACAAACCACTGATACAGGGCTGCATCAAGTTGGGTGTCTCCTGCTAGTCTTGCTTTTTTCCTCATCATTCCCTCACTTTCGTACAAATCCAGAACCCTCTCTCTTAATTTTGCTTCTTCTTTCTTCCATCCTCGAACTGTCGATTCATCGAGACCTAAATCTTTCGCTAGATGCAATTGTTTAACACCGGACTTAATCCTGTCCAATGCTTCAATCTTTTCTTTAACAGTAAAAGCTTTACGTTTGCGTTGCCCATTTTCCATTCTAAATGTAAACAAATTAACACTTTTAATCCTTTTGGTTTGAAAATCTACAGCAAGAATAATAGTCATTAAACAATGGGGGTATATTTGTAGTAAATTTACGACATTATTTAATAGCCAACAGATTGCATAAAACAACACCGCCAAGCCATACGCACATGCTGGCGGCTTTGTTTCTTTGATGCTGTATAAATCGTTGCCCTATGATTTGAACAAGTTTAGCTCGGTAGTTCACTTTAACAACACCGCCAAGTCATGCTGGCGGCTTTGTTTCTTTGATGCTGTATAAATCGTTGCCCTATGATTTGAACAAGTTTAGCTCGGTAGTTCACTTTACATTCTGGTGAGAATCATTTATCAACCGCCGCATTGGCTGCTGCTTAGTTGTATATGAAATTAAGAGAACATATAACAGAGATTATTTGAGCAACAACATACTTAAAAATATTTTTTTTTTTTTTTTTTGGTCTTTGAGAAAAATACCTGTAATAAATTACCCGAAATTTCGGGAGCCATGCCACGACCGGGTTATATCTGAATTCGGGTTATAGCAGGGCGGGTTTTGCGGGGTCCCACTGTAACCAGTTGACTTCAGACCAACCATGTATAAAATATGCAGACACAAAACCACATGCTTACACACTGACTTCAAGCCAGCTGTGTATAAAATATGCAGACATAAAACAATATGCTTACCCATTGAGTTCAGGCCAGCTATGTATAGAATATGCAGACACAAAAGAATATGCTTACCCATTGAGTTCAGGCCATCTATGTATAAAATATGCAGACACAAAACAATATGCTAACCCACTGAGTTCAGGCCAGCAATGTATAGAATATGCAGACAAAAAACAATATGCATACCAACGACTACAGATCAAATGTGTATAGATTAATATGCAGACACAAAACCAAATGCTTACCCACTGACTTCAGGCCATATGTGTATAGAATATGCAGACACAAAAGAATATGCTTACCCATTGAGTTCAGGCCATATGTGTATAGAATATGCAGACACAAAAGAATATGCTTACCCATTGAGTTCAGGCCATATGTGTATAGAATATGCAGACACAAAAGAATATGCTTACCCATTGACTTCAGGCCAGATGTGAATAGAATATTCAGACACAGATTCTTGTCAACGCTTAGGATTCGCTCTAAGTCTGCATCAAACTCCCAGTGACCATCCTAAAGTAGAGAATTAATATATATGACATGACTTGCATAAGCCAATACAAAACTCCCTAATTAATTAAGTCCATACTCAAACTCTTCATTGCAAATGTAAAAGATTCAAAACACTTCTGGGTAGCAAATACAACTAATGTTTTTTTTCTACCATAAATGACTATTATGATAATGATGATAAAATGATTGACTATGATCACGTAAAAATTAAAAAAAAAATAATATATGTAATCAAAGACATCTTGGCAAAATGTTAAAAACAATAAACAGGAATATAAATGGGATTTTTTTAAAAGATGTCTTACTGTATTGTATTAGCTATTACCAATAGATATCTCTGTCATATGATTAAACAACCATAATCACAATTTTAAAACCGGTTTATTCAAGCTTATCCAATGATCTTATATATGGGCTAAACAATTTATCATGTCAGAATTAATAATTAAGTATAATGTGTGTGTGTGTGTGGTTTGGATTTTTAATGCAGCTTTAAAAAAAAAAAATTATATCGCTACGATGTCTGCAGTGTGGCAGTTTATACTGATGTCAAGCACTGGGACATCATGTATTTCTGTTACCATGGGACTAGGAAGACAGAATGATTGAAATATAGTCAGTCTGTACATATGTATACAATTTTATTTGTAGACGCCAATCCCAAAGCCATGAGTGGTGCAATGGATCATTTCTTATTTTGAAGCGGCAAGATAAACCTTCCAAGTCCCCAAAACATAAAAAATGTATCTATTTTCTTTTAAAACACTACAATGGGTAAACATTTTTTCAAACCATATATATGTACATACATGTATGCAAAATAAATTTTAAAATGTTGTAAAAAGCCTGAAATTATGATCATGTTTATATGAATACACACATTCCAACCAAATTTTTTTCCATGTACCTTAATTACTTTTTTATTGTGCAATCAAAATTTGTCAAACATTTAAATTCAAAAGGTTATTAAAAGGATGAGCAACATCTGAGAATTTGCTAAGTTGTTTACATACTAATAACAAACATGTCTATCAAATTTCATTGTCAAATTCAAGTGATATTTGCTAATTCAAACATACATGTAAGAAAACAACTTGGCAAACTGTCACATTCAAAGCATAAAAATAAGCAGTACTGTAAGAACACATCCTTGATCAACTGTTACACTCAAAATACAAAACAATGCAAACACTGGACACTAAAAATACAAGAGCAACCATTTGGTGAGCTATAACTTTAACAACAGCAATTGCCAATTACATCAGAATGTGACCCATATAGGTGGTCATCAGTAGGGTGAAGGGTCATCAGAAGAAATCATGAGCTAATTTTATGGTTGTTCTGTTGAAGGTCAATCTACAGTTGCAATGGAAAAAGGCTGTCAACTTCTTTTGAACAGTAATGTCATTGCAGATCATATGCAAATTATACACCAAACTTTAAATCGTGTTAATTTGATCTATTTTGCTATATCCTGAACAAAATGTTTTCTAAACCGATAGCAAAACTAATATACAGTCATTGTTCAAAATCAAAGGCATGCAACATCTTCATGACAGAACCAAACTTGTACACAAAGTTGACGAGATGTTAATTGACTGATTGATTAATGGTTTTCCTATTTTTAAAAACTGTAGCCACATCTGAAATGTAACCTCAAGATCTTGAGGTATGAGGTAAAAAGCTCAGCCAATCAAATGCAAGGTAACTTATTAATTTGCATAAATCTAATTTACCACAGAACCTGTCAATAGCAATGATGATATCAGCACATTTACAGAAGTGGAGCAAAAATCTCATAGGAAATCAGTCTCGAACTAAGCCAATCAGATTGATAGATACCAGTTTATTGCATTAATCCTACTCAAAATCAACTCATCCAACTACATGTATTTTAACTTCAATGACAAGTTGCAAGAGAGTTGGCAATCATAGCTAATCAGACACAAGATCACAGATGCATGGACCTCTCTCATTATTGAACCCATCTGAGATTTTATCAATATAAACCCACATTTCATGCTTGACTGACATTGAATTAAACCTATTGACTCAGAGTGGTAACAACCAATTGCTGACAGATTGATGCTGGGTCATGCTGTAAGCTCACGTGGCCTAAATAAGACCAGGTGAGCTAAAAGTTACCACCTATAAAATATGTTCTTAAACATTTTTACAGTATCATAAGGAAATGAAAATCTATAGGGCCTGTTACCTCTTTCTGTAACTTCATAATGCATTCAATGGTATTGTCTGGAAGTCGCCTCATAGGCCTAACTGCAATGCATTCCACATTGACACCGATGCCATATTGACCTAGGTCTGTGGTAACAGCCTCTCCAAGCATATCTTCTGCAATTTACAACGACCATTAAAATGTCACCATGGATACAATTACTGAATGGATGTTCATTGCTAAAAAAAAATGGCAGTCAAATAATGTAATTAATCAAATAACTCTAAAATAAAATATGAGTCCCTCACAAGGACTGACACTCTGCTAAGTAAAATGAATTTCCAGGAATATAAGACTAATGCTTCCTTTTAACTGCTGAGTGCTTAAGCCATATCTGATATTCTTTCCTGAAAGAAAGATTTTTAAAATTGGCTGATGCGATAGACATATTGGTACCATTTTCATTTAGAACCAAACAGATATTACAAATGTACTGGTGAAAACCCTATGTCAATATTATAATCTATTAAAGAAATATAGTGAGAGCAATGTTTTAAAGACACAAGTTGAGGCTCCTATATTATATGCATAATTAGCATTGATTTCATTTAGAATCAACTAGGTATCATAAAGACGTTAATTGGTGAAACCACCACATTGACATAGCTACCCATTCAGGAGGAGTAGAGACAATGGTGATTTAAAGATGGCCACCATGGTGATCAGTCTGCATCATTTTCAATTTATGACCAACTAGATTCCATAAGAATTCTTCTGATGAAAACCCTGTTTTCAAAAGACTTTTCAGTTGGAGCAAACAATATGGCTGCTCTATCAGATGTCAGATCAGCACCACTGAAATTTAGGACTAACAAGATAGGAGTCTTTTGGTCAGATATTGAAAACCGCAAGTTGATATGAATATACCTTTCTCCCTTTCTGAGAACTAGCAAACTGTCATGATAACTGCTTTGTGGTCATACTGTATGTCAGAAGCACACAATTTTTTTATTTTTTATTTGGTGGTTAAAGCAAGATGTTGATACAACCAGCCACATCGATAAAAAACCCGACTATAACTCACGGTCCAAGATGTCTGAACTGCCATATAATCAACACTAAAGTCAGAATCATTGATAATTTCTCACTCTTTTGCTGTTCACATCATTATCTAAACCAGAAACATAGTCCACCATTTTGTTTAAACAATTTGTGTGCGCAAAGGCTTCCAGGTTGTACTACTGTAGTATCATTTATTTTCATTCGGCTCAATTTTTGAGTAATATATTTTTAAAAAAGCATTTTCATGGGTACTTAAATTCGTGGTTTTGCCTGTCAAAGTTTGCATATTAGTAGGTATTTAATTTCTTGGTTTAACCTATATAAATACCCAAAATAAAGAATACAAAAGAATAAAACTATGCCGATGGAAACATGTCACATTAATGTTTAAAACAATACTACCACCAGTGTACAAGCACAAATCAAAAACTTGGCAAGTTCAAAACTTACACCATACTTTTGACCAAGTGAATAACATCAAAGATGACGCAGCCAACAACACTTAAATTACTACCATCTCTCTCAGCACAAATAAGACACCCATCAAGATTAATCAGTTTTGCCAGGTTTTCGTTTGAGTTTTCAAAATCAAAGAAAGCCAACACATCAAAAAAACCAGACCAATCAGTTATTTAAAGTGCATATGAATGATCTCTTACTCACTGGAGTAACTAAGAATCTATGATACGTCATGTGGATAATGTCATCATTCTATATGTGAACAAAACACACGACTGGCTGCCCCTTGCACATTGCAATCAGCAAGTAGTGGCAATATTTGATGTGTTTAGAGAAAATGCTAACTAAATTGAAAGACAGTGGAATCACATCATTAACAAATACTTTATCCCTTCATGACAGTATGCTCAATGATAAATTTGGTCTGAAGTGATGTGCAGGTTTTTAATACCAAGTTTAAAATAACAACTGCAAAGCAAACCTCAATACACTGGTGTATTATGCGACAGCTGATCAGGGTCTATATAATTTGCTCTAACCATAGAGTTATTCTTACCTTCTATCAACAAACTTTCTTCAATTATATCAAGACTGCCAAGAAGAGGTTCATGTTCCATCCTATCCAATGATCTTGACTGTATTTTTTCAAAGGCCCCCGTCAATTCTGCTACTTCAGATTTCTGATAGCTTTTTCCCATGCAAATTCCCTGTGACACTTGTGGCAATGTATCGATGGAGTATTGGTATGATTTTTCTTCTGTCTCAGGATGCATTGTATCTAATAGTAGTTGCTGTTGTCGTATAGGAAGAGAAATTTTTTTTGTCAAGGGTGGTAGTGGTGGTGGTAGAGGAGACATTTCTTTTGCTGAATGTGGTAGTGGTGGTGATGGTGGAGAGGCTTTCTGTAGTTTGAAGGCAGACTGGAGACTATCGCGAATGTGTCGTAGTTGTGGCAGTGGGGGTGGGGGTGATTGTTTTTGTTGTAGTACAGGAGAATCCATCATTTTATTTCCCATGAGTGCAAACCTTTGTTCTCGTACAGATGAAGATCTCATCGAGTTGATGAGTGGTGGTGGTGGTGGTGGTGCTTGTAACACTGGTGATTCTGGTTGTAGTTCTTTAAACTTGTCTGCAACAAAACAGGATTTGGGGGACTAAATGGTTGATGACTGTTAGATCCAATAACAAACTTTGTAAATTGAATATCTTTTATCTGTGTATATCAAACAAGCATCCAAATATTTCAATACATTTCTACATTAAAGAATTTATGATTCCAAAACTTTAAATTTAATCTTTCTGTCTTTTTAATGTGTATTTATTACAGTCAAGATCAAGATAGGAGTCTTCTGCTCAGATATTGAAAACCGCAAGTTGATATGAATATACCTTTCTCCCTTTCTGAGAACTAACAAACTGTCATGATAACTGCTTTGTGGTCATATTGTATGTCAGAAGCACACAATTTTTTTATTTTTTATTTGGTGGTTAAAGCAAGATGTTGATACAACCAGCCACATCGATAAAAACCCCGACTATAACTCACGGTCCAAGATGTCTGAACTGCCATATAATCAACACTAAAGTCAGAATCATTGATAATTTCTCATACTCTTTTGCTGTTCACATCATTATCTAAACCAGAAACACAGTCCACCATTTTGTTTAAACAATTTGTGTGCGCAAAGGCTTCCAGGATGTATTACTGTAGTATCATTTATTTTCGTTGGGCTCAATTTTCGAGTAATATATTTTTAAAAAAGCATTTTCATGGGTACTTAAATTTGTGGGTTTGCCTGTCAAAGTTTGCATATTAGTAGGTATTTAATTTCTTGGTTTAACCTCTACAAAGACCCAAAATAAAGAATACAAAAGAATAAAACTATGCCGATGGAAACATCAGTCACATTAATGTTTAAAACAATACTGCCACCAGTGTACAAGCACAAATAAAAAACTTGGCAAGTTCAAAACTTACACCATGCTTTTGACCAAGTGAATAACATCAGTCAAAGATGACGCAGCCAACAACACTAAAATTACTACCATCTCTCTCAGCACAAATAAGACACCCATCAAGATTAATCAGTTTTACCAGGTTTTCGTTTGAGTGTTCAACATCAAAGGAAGCCGACGCAGCCAAAAAAAACATAGCAATCAGTTATTTAAAGTGCATATGAATGATCTCTTACTCACTGGAGTAACTAAGAATCTATGATACGTTATGTGGATAATGTCATCATTCTATATGTGAACAAAACACATGACTGGCTGCCCCTTGCACACTGCAATCAGCAAGTAGTGGCAATATCTGATGTGTTTAGAGAAAATGCTAACTAAATTGAAAGACAGTGGAATCACTCTTTTGTTTCTGCCTGCCTCTTGTACAGAGCAACTTCAGCCACTAGACCTGACAGTAAATAAAGAATACAAAGAAGAATTAAAGTCACACTTCCATGAGTGGTATGCTAAACAGGTCATGGACGCCATTACAGATTTTTTTTTTACTGGTGACGATCAGTGCACAGTATTTGTAAACCTTGCAACCTCAATAAAACTGTGACTCATGTGACAATGAGTGAAAGATCAGACCTAATTATCAGAGGTTTTCGGAAAGCTGGACTTGTTCAATTCAGCAATATGGGGATTTTTTTTCTAAGAAGCATTTGTAAGTACCATGATTGATTGACACAATGTTGTCCAACAATCTGTGCAGTGTGAGCTTTAACAATCGGCTGTAATTCTTAGTGTATATACATGGTGTTTCAAGAAATAGTTATAGTATTTTACAAGACTGCTGTTCTTTTGGATAAAAAATGCATGAATAAAATAAAATGTGCATTCAGAAGGATTTAAATGTTTAAACAACAGTTGTACTCAAATGAAGGATCGACTTGAGTAAGTATTAAATTTAATTTGTATTTATTGTCATTTTGTATTATTTTTTTCTTTCATTTTTAGTATTACTTTTGTTTGAATACAGTATGCTTTTTCTATATTTTATCTCTATCCTTACTTACCTCACATATCGATTTAAGGCAGTGAGTATAAAATTTACAGCTGTCGGATACAGTACCTTATCAAACGTGAGCATTAAAATTGACTTATAATTTTTGCTTCAAAAGGTTTAAAAATAAAACAAACACATGTCAAAGCTAATATATAATTACCAAATTACAGTATTGACCTTGATTTAACAAATACAAGTAGCTGTGTTAATCTCTAGGAATGAAACGCTGTAAGAAAACAGGGGGGGGGTCATCATCTTAAAAGGCTCAATTTTCATTGTGGATTTAAATTCATGGTTCGTGGCAACAATGAAAACCATGAAAATTGGTCCCCCTTGAATATTAATGATACTACAGAATAATATTTATAGCATTTAAAATTCCCCAAACTTGTGCCTATTTTTAAACTCATCAAATATCATTATTAGGGATGCGTATTACTCATCAAACATTGTCATGAAGGGGAAAAGTTCATTGTTCACAAGTAAGTGAGTGAGGCATCATAACTTGTCATCAGGTCATAATGAGTTAAAAGTTTTCCCAATTTTAGAAACAGTGGCCATATTTGATATTAAATCAGCACCTTTAAATTTAAAAATCTTCGTGTTAGGATGCTTTCTACCAAGTTTTTTCAGATCAATTGAGAAGAAGCCATTTAAAGAATTTTTTAGTGCAATACCAGTGGCCATATTTGATGGTGGATCAGTGTTATTTGCAAAGACTTGAAAGGTCTTCATAAAAGGATGCCATCTGATACCTGTCTAGCTTGGACATCTTCTGTTCAACAGCTCTGGAGATGATGTCCTTTAAGGGCTTTTAGTACTGGAGGCCACATTAATGGCACATCATTAACAAATGTATACACTCTTTATCCCTTCATGCCAGTATGCTCTGTGATAAATTTGGTCTAAAGTGATGTGCAGGTTTTTAATACCAAGTTTAAAATAACAACTGCAAAGCAAGCCTCAATACACTGGTGTATTATGCGACAGCTGATCAGGGTCTATATAATTTGCTCTAACCATAGAGTTATTCTTACCTTCTATCCACAATTTTTCTTCCATTTTATCAAGACTGCCAAGAAGAGGTTCATGTTCCATCCTACCTAATGATCTCGACTGTATTTTTTCAAAGGCCCCTGACAATTCTGCTACTTCACTTTTTCTCATGTGTCTACGTGCTGGAACAGAACAAGTTCTCCATGACACTTGTGGCAATGTATCGATGGAGTATTGGTATGATTTTTCTTCTGTCTCAGGATGCATTGTATCTAATTGTAGTTGCTGTTCTGGTATAGGAAGAGGAATTTCTTTTGTCAAGGGTGGTAGTGGTGGTGGTAGAGGAGAAATTTCATTTGCTGAATGTGGTAGTGGTGGTGGTGGAGAGGCTTTGTGTAGTTTGAAGGCAGACTGGAGACTATCGCGAATGTGTCGTAGTTGTGGCAGTGGGGGTGGGGGTGATTGTTTAAGTTGTAGTACAGGAGAATCCACCATTTTATCTCCCATGTGTGTAAGTCTTTGTTCTCGTACAGATGAAGATGTCATCGAGTTGATGAAAATGGGGTGTCGTGGTGGTGGTGGTGGTGGTGGTGGTGGTGGTGCTTGTAACACTGGTGGTTCTGGTTGTAGTTCTTTAAACTTGTCTGAAACAAAATAGGATTTTGGGGACTAAATGGCTGATGACTGTTAGATCCAATAACAAACTTTCTAAATTGAATATCTTTTATCTGTGTACATGTATATCAAACAAGCATCCAAATATTTCAATACATTTTTACATTAAAGAATTTATGGTTCCAAAACTTTAAATTTAATCTTTCTGTCTTTTTAATGTGTATTTATTACAGTCGAGTGCTCTCTCTTCAAAACACTGATTTTGGGAGGTATAAAACTGCAGTTCAGAATAATACATACCTGTCACTATTAAGTAATAAGGGATACTGAAAGCACTATATTTTTCAAACATGTCTTGCACATCAAAGGTTTTGACTAGCATATAATCTGACCATCTGAACAATGGTCATAGGATTGACCAGCACATAATCTGACAAACTTGATATTGGTCATAGGATATCTTGAATATCATTCAATTTGTCTTTGGATTTGATCATCTATTAAAATGTGACATAAAACCTTAACAAAGAAAACTTCACTAGATCTACTTTACCGTTTATTTCTGAGAAAATTAGTAAAGATATCACTAAATTTAGGATTCAAAGGTGACTAGGTCCATTGTGACTTGGGGACAATCAATAGCCATGTCACAGACTAAGCTTGTCAGGACAATATGTTTTCACAGTTGTTTAAAGAGGGTTCAGTTATAAAAAAAATAGTTGGTTTCTAGCCCCATAAATGAGTGGGTTCACCCCTTGATTTCAAAATGCCACAGCATGATCTGCTAACGAGGCTTACATACAAGGTTCAGATCAGCTTTAGGTAATTAAAACCTCAGCATTTTCAAAGGCAAGGATGTAAAATCTGGACCTTAAAGGGGGCAGGTTGGTCAAAAAAAAAGGTAAATTCACCCTGCACCCAACCCCACTCCTGCTGCTACACTCCACTGCAGATACAAATCGCAGGGCAAAAGAGCTGTGAAATATTATCACAGGGTATTATAAAAAGCCATCTAATAAAATAACTGACCTCGAGTCTATACTGTAGGCCAGGGGTCAGCAACCTATTTTACATAAGTGTGCAACTTCTTTCAGGATTAATTACAAAATGAACGAATGTGTACTACCAACAAGAAAGCTATACTGTTAGAATGAAGATTTTAAGGTTTGCCATCTGCGTACCACACAAAAACATAGTTTGCTGACCTCCTGCTGTAACCATTACATTAGTCTCACGTACCATGTAGACCTCAATTGTTATGGAGATTGAAAGCACATCATGTTACATCAGTTTCATGTACCACATTTAACTCTATTGTGTATTTGATTAGGATTTTTAACGTAGCTTTAACAATTTTTCAGTCATATCACTATGATGTCTGCAGTGAGGCAGTTTATAGTGATGTTTAGCACTGGGGCATCATGCAGCAGACATGTAGCATGATGTCCCACCCAGTCACATTATCCTGACACCAGGCCGACCAGTCCTAACACTAGCCTCTTAATGCTGAGCGCCAAGCGAGGCACTGTTAGTACCATTTTTGTAAGTCTTTGGCATGACTCGGCCGGGGATCGAACACACAACCTCCTGCTTAACTCTATTGTGTCATGGATTGTTAGCACATCATGTTACATCAGTCTCATGTAGCATATTTAACTATATTGTGTCATGGACTGTTAGCACATCATACTTTTTAAAATTAAATGCTAAGCTTAGGCTGGAATTGGAATTTAAAAAAGATACTAACAGCTCAAATTAATTGATATCCTTCAAGATTTATTCGAGTGCTTAATCATCGGACTTTACTGTAAATGCCTGTTAAATTAGGTGTTGGGAATCTACAATTTAATTATTGGGGGGGGGTGATAGAAATTTCTTACAAGACAGAATATTTATTTTTTATTTACTGCAAGATATTATTATTTTAAGATAAGTGACAGCCATCAGGCAGATAATTACCAGGCCCTCCCACCAAGTTTAATGGCTGGACTCTTATATATTTTTGGGTTAGTAAGTCTGTTTGTTTTAAATTAATATTTAATTTATAAAATCAATAGAGAAGAAAAAAGTACTTAAGTATACTGTTGTGAAAAAGTTATTTGTTTTGTAGAAATAATTAGTCAGAGAGGGAACCAGTGATTTATGTAAGGACAATAATAGCGTTAAAGCACCTGCAAATCTGGAACAAAAAATGAAACGTTTCCCTGCATTTTTAATAATTAGGTATATCAAAATCTTTTCATTTCTGTGAAATTTTATTTAGATTTCCTTTCAATATTTTTACATCAAATTTCACAAATATATGGCCTAAAATTTCTGAGAATAAATTTCCAGCAAGAGCCCAAAATTTTATTTCAGGATCGCTGTTGGCAATGTATTGTTACTAAACTTAATATAATGGAACATAGCATACAAGTTTCCTTGTGACCCTCAATACATGGCTGACAAAATAGTGGGCTTTTTTAAAATCACACACCTAAAATGATAATCAGTATTTTTAGACATTGGTAGATACATGTTATTTATATAATTCTATTCATGTATTGATACTATATTATAAATGTATTTTTACTATATACTAAATGTATTTTTACAATACTATACATGTATTGATATTATATTATACATGTATTTTTACTATGTACTAAATGTATTTTTACAATACTATACATGTATTGATACTATATTATACATGTATTTTTACTATGTACTAAATGTATTTTTACAATACTATACATGTATTGATACTATATTATACATGTATTTTTACTATGTACTAAATGTATTTTTACAATACTATACATGTATTGATACTATATTATACATGTATTTTTACTATGTACTAAATGTATTTTTACAATACCATACATGTATTGATACTATATTATACATGAATTTTTACTATGTACTAAATGTATTTTTACAATACTATACATGTATTGATACTATATTATACATGTATTTTTACTATGTACTAAATGTATTTTTACAATACTATACATGTATTGATACTATATTATACATGTATTTTTACTATGTACTAAATGTATTTTTACAATACTATACATGTATTGATACTATATTATACATGTATTTTTACTATATACTAAATGTATTTTTACAATACTATACATGTATTGATACTACATTATACATGTATTTTTACTATGTAAAAAATGTATTTTTACAATACTATACATGTATTGATACTATATTATACATGTATTTTTACTATGTACTAAATGTATTTTTACAATACTATACATTTATTTATACTATATTATACATGTATTGATACTATATTATACATGTATTTTTACTATGCACTAAATGTATTTTTACAATACTATACATATATTGATACTATATTATACATGTATTTTTACTATGTACTAAATGTATTTTTACAATACTATACATGTATTGATACTATATTATACATGTATTTTTACAATGTACTAAATGTATTTTTACAATACTATACATTTATTTATACTATATTATACATGTATTGACACTATATTATACATGTATTTTTACTATGCACTAAATGTATTTTTACAATACTATACATGTATTGATACTATATTATACATGTATTTTTACTATGTACTAAATGTATTTTTACAATACTATACAGGTATTGATACTATATTATACATGTATTTTTACTATATACTAAATGTATTTTTACAATACTATACATGTATTGATATTATATTATACATGTATTTTTACTATGTACTAAATGTATTTTTACAATACTATACATGTATTGATACTATATTATACATGTATTTTTACTATGTACTAAATGTATTTTTACAATACTATACATGTATTGATACTATATTATACATGTATTTTTACTATGTACTAAATGTATTTTTACAATACTATACATGTATTGATACTATATTATACATGTATTTTTACTATGTACTAAATGTATTTTTACAATACTATACATGTACTGATACTACATTATACATGTATTTTTACTATGTACTAAATGTATTTTTACAATACTATACATTTATTTATACTATATTATACATGTATTTATACTATATTATAAATGTAATTATATCATACTAAATAATGTTATATTATACATGTATTTATACCATCTAATACATGTATTTATTCTGTATTATACATGTATTTATATTATATTATACATGTATTTATACCATCTTATACATGTATTTATTCTGTATTATAAATGCATTTATATTATATTAAATATGTATTTATACCATCTAATACATGTAATTATTCTGTATTATACATGCATTATATTATATTATATATGTATTTATACCATCTTATACATGTATTTATTCTGTATTATACATGCATTTATATTATATTATATAAGTATTTATACCATCTTATACATGTATTTATTCTGTATTATACATGCATTTATATTATATTATATATGTATTTATACCATCTTATACATGTATTTATTCTGTATTATACATGCATTTATATTATATTATATATGTATTTATACCATCTTATACATGTATTTATTCTGTATTATACACGCATTTATATTATATTATATATGTATTTATACCATCTTATACATGTATTTATTCTGTATTATACATGCATTTATATTATATTATATATGTATTTATACCATCTTATACATGTATTTATTTTGTATTATACATGCATTTATATTATGTTATATATGTATTTATACCATCTTATACATGTATTTATTCTGTATTATACATGCATTTATATTATATTATATATGTATTTATACCATCTTATACATGTATTTATTCTGTATTATACATGCATTATATTATATTATATATGTATTTATACCATCTTATACATGTATTTATTCTGTATTATACATGCATTTATATTATATTATATATGTATTTATACCATCTTATACATGTATTTATTCTGTATTATACATGCATTTATATTATATTATATATGTATTTATACCATCTTATACATGTATTTATTCTGTATTATACATGCATTTATATTATATTATATATGTATTTATACCATCTTATACATGTATTTATTCTGTATTATACATGCATTTATATTATATTATATATGTATTTATACCATCTTATACATGTATTTATTCTGTATTATACATGCATTTATATTATATTATATATGTATTTATACCATCTTATACATGTATTTATTCTGTATTATACATGCATTTATATTATATTATATATGTATTTATACCATCTTATACATGTATTTATTCTGTATTATACATGCATTTATATTATATTATATATGTATTTATACCATCTTATACATTTATTTATTCTGTATTATACATGCATTATATTATATTATATATGTATTTATACCATCTTATACATGTATTTATTCTGTATTATACATGCATTTATATTATATTATATATGTATTTATACCATCTTATACATGTATTTATTCTGTATTATACATGCATTTATATTATATTATATATGTATTTATACCATCTTATACATGTATTTATTCTGTATTATACATGCATTTATATTATATTATATATGTATTTATACCATCTTATACATGTATTTATTCTGTATTATACATGCATTTATATTATATTATACATGTATTTATACCATCTTATACATGAATGTATTCTGTATTATACATGCATTATATTATATTATACATGTATGTATACAATATTACCAGTCTATTAGGGCACTGGTACCAGATGATCTCAACCATTGGATGTAGATTTTTTGTAGCTAATGGGCCATTAAATTTTTGGATGTGGAATTTGTTTTAAAACAATGTGTAAACAGGCACTTGTACCATTCTTACATCCATTAATAGCGTTTGGGGGTGGTAAGTGGGTCAACCACTTCAGGCCTCGCTATTGAGGGGGCCCCCACACCTTATTGTTTTCAATAGCATACCAATCAAGATACCAATACTCTGGCCCCAAATGGTCATGGTCGGCCCTAAACCCTATGAAATGTGGTGGAAAGCTGAATTTCCCATATGGTTGAGGCTCCAAGCAACATAGATCTAATACACATAGACAAACTTAATTATCTCATAGTTATTTTATCTGTCTGCATTTATGAACTTATTTACCTGTATACTTTTCTATGCTTTTTAAATTAGCTACATCATAATGTCTGAAATCTACAAAAATACATGAAAACTGAAATTTTTTTATAAAAAGATTTAAAAAATCATCAAACAGAAATTTCTCTCATAAAAATTAAAGACATTTTAACTCTTTCTTACCAAAAAGAGTACAATCAAATCACATCATACAAGAACAAGAAACCCAAGAATGCCTGATATTGTTCATCTGCATAGTTGATATGTCAACATGTGAATACAAATTCAAATATGTACTGAATTTGTAGTGGAACACATTGTTATTATATTGACTGACAAGTCTGATCAAATTTATCTTCTTTCCTTGGCTATAAATGATAATGAGCAAATTCAGACAGCAATCTCCCCAGGATCTGTCCCTTCTATAAGGGAATAAGTGATAATTCAGAACCTAGAAACTGTTCATAGTCTCATCCTTAAAATACGTACACTTATAACAGGAGATAAATCATGCATTCAATATGAAATACAGTCTTTCCTTACTTTATCACCCTGCCCGCCAGGATCTGCACCTGGACTCTTAACTAGTAAACCTCAGAGATCTTTACCAAATGGGGCTGTCATGGCTCAGTACTTGAGTCAATGGATTCATGACCAGTTTGTTGGATATCACTCATTGGTAATCAAACCCATCTGAGATTTTGATACTAGAAACTTACATACCAAATCTGATTAAATTCTGATTAGAAACATGGCATCTAGAATGTTCACAAGATAAACCAATCAGATGCAAGATCACCTACAGTAATTAATATGCATGAATGACAATGATATTCTAATTCAGGCCAGATCTTGATGACAGTAGCTTAAATGTCAAGTCTGATGAGTGCAGTATTCACAAGCTAAACCAATCAGATGCAAGATCACCTCATTAATGTGCATGAACAGTCGAAATCTGTTCAGAAACATTGACCTCTACCAATCTGATGCAAAATCATCTCCTTAATATGCAGGGTCCTGAGTGGCCAAGTGATCTAAAGTGCTCCAGTTCTAGATCACTGCCATCTCATCTATGTCTGCATGAGTTTGAGTCTCAGGCTTGGTTAATGTGGGTGCATGAGAAAGACTGCCAGTAGCTTCTCATGGGCCAATGGTTCTTCCTGGGGTTTTCCAGGGTTCTTCTGCCACCAGTTATACTGGCTGCCATGTCATGTGCTGAAAAATGTTGTTAAACCCTACTACTACAACAACAACATCAACAACAACAACAACAACATTAATAAATGCATGGATGTTGCTCATAATCCCATGCATTTAAGATCTTGATTACATAAGCTTACACAATAAACCTGGTCAAAATCTGATTAGAAATGTTCAGCCAGTCATATACAGCTTAGCTTCATCAATATACATGGATGCTTCACATAACTTAAGTCCCCTGAGATCATGATGTATTAGTGTTTAATGGCACTTCAGCACAATAATGGTGCCAATTAAATGTAAAGTTTAAAGATGTAATAATGATCCACAAAAACTTGAGTATGATAAACCAAATAAATGTAAGAACAACAAGATTATGTGAAAAGGTATACATATTAAAATTCTATAAATGGTATTTAAAATAAAGCAAAAAGGGAAACCATGTAAAATCTACTCTGCCTTCCCTCAAAGGTGTAATGACTTTCTCAGAAGGTATAAAGTTTCTTCATTGAGTTCATATCAAAGTTCATTATAATACACTGGGTGGAAATGCAGATATAAGCTTAAATTTCAAAATCTGATAAGGTTCCCTGGGTGGCCAAGTGGTCTAAAGTGCTCTGTTATGGATCACTGCCATCTCACCTTTGTCTGTGTAGGTTTGAGTCTCAGATTTTGCCAATGTGGGTATGTAAGAAAGCTTGCCAGTAGCTTCTCTGGGGTTGGTAGTTCTTTCTGGGGGGGTTTTCCAGGTTCTTCCCACCACCATTAATACTGGCTGCCATGTATAACCAGCCTATCATGTGCTGAAAAATGGCATTAATCCCACAACAACAAATCTGATAAGATCTGAACAGAAATATTGCCCTTAGAATGTTCAGAGGCTCGGCTAATAAGATGCAAAATCACCTTGTTAATGTGTGTGGATGTTGATCAAGAAATATGATATGGTAAGAGAACTATTTACATGTCTGAGTAAATTTGTTCTGAAGATACCTGGAAAGCAATATTCAAGCTCAGTGTGGCTCTTTACCTTGAATCTGAGAATCATGGATAGTATGTCTGGTTCAGTCTTACGATATATCCACATGTTAAGTTTAAATACAACTATCATTGATTTGCTGTTGTTTTAGGGTTTAAAGCCATTTTTCAGCACACGATAGGCTATACATGGCGGCCATTATTATTCATGAAGGAAGAACCCGGGAAAACCCCCGGAAAGAACCAATGACCCACAAGAAGCTACTGGCAATCTTTCTCACATAATTACATTAACCGAATCTTAGACTCGAACCCGTGCAGACAGAGGTGAGACAGCAGTGATTCGTAACAGTGAGCGCTTTAGACCACTTGGCCATTCGGGGCCCCATCTATCATTGATACTGTTGAGGAGAACTGTTCAAGTAGCGTTCAATTTGACTTTTATAAAATTCCATTTTAATGTGTTTCTGTTGTCATGTTCACAATTATGAAAAGTTACAAAAAAGAAGGTGAAGTCCTTTAACCTTAAAATCAATGTCATGACAATCAATGTCATGACCTTAAAATCAATGTCATGACCTTAAAATCAATGTCATGACCTTAAAATCATTGTCAGGTTTCTGAGCTTGTTGATTAGACTGCTACTTAAGTCAACCTCCGGATAAATTCATACTACATGTATGAATCAATTTTTTCTTAAGCTCAATGACATAGAAAAATGTTAACAATCGCTGATAACTTGACTCAATGGTCAGCCGGCTTGGTTTTCTAGACAACCTTTGCAAATGTGCAGTTATGCCTTTGGTCAGAATTACATCAGCTTCATTCAGAATCAATTATTACTGTTAAACATCATTTAGTGAAAACCCCATGTTAGTGCCACAGTAGTAGTGAAAAGGTTTTTGAGATGGTCTGAATTGTGCACTGGACGTTATGGTCCCCACCTCTAATGGTGGGGGAGGGGAGGGAAGATCAGACTCATTTTAATATAGAGACAAATATATAAAGTAAGAAAGTTGGTGTTTTAATTCCTTTTAAATGCCAGTATGACCAGGGTTGCACCAGTAGCTATTACAAGATGTTTCAAAATTCTGAGAAATCAGGATTTACATAGTTTTCAAGTAGGGCAAAATAAGAAGAAGTCTTTTAGTAAAAACCCAGTATCAATTCAATGCAGCAATAGCAAGATGTTTAAGATTGCCAATGTGGTGACCATGTTGAATGTTAGATCTGTACCATTAAATGTTGTTAAGTGAAAACCCCATATCAAAATGACCATTCATTAAGGAAACATCATATCAATTTGACAATTCATTTAAGAAACCCCATATCAATATGACCATCCATTATGAAAACCCCATATCAATATGATCATCCATTATGAAAACCCCATATCAATATGATCATCCATTATGAAAACCCCATATCAATATGATCATCCATTATGAAAACCCCATATCAATTTGATCATCCATTATGAAAACCCCATATCAATATGATCATCCATTATGAAAACCCCATATCAATTTGATCATCCATTATGAAAACCCCATATCAATTTGACCTTCCATTAAGTTTGTTTTTTATGGGGGGGGGTTATGGCTTAATGCCATTTTTCAGCACAATATAGGCTATACATGGTGGTCAGTGTTAATGGTGGAGGAAGAACCTGGAAAACCCCCGGAAAGATCCACCGACCCACGAGAAGCTGCTGGCAAGCTGTCTCACATAACTACATAAGCCGAATCTTAGACTCAAACCCAAGCAGAAAGAGGTGAGATGACAGTGATCCATAACAGACAGTGCTTTAGACCACTTGGCCACTCAGGGCCCATGACCTTCCATTAAGGAAACCTCATATCAATTTGACCTTCCATTAAGGAAACCCCATATCAACATAACCATCCATTAAGGAAACCCCATATCAATGTGACCATCCATTAAGAAAACCCCATATCAATATGACAATTCATTAAGGAAACAACATATAAATACAACCAACTATTAAGGAAACACAATATGATCATCGATTCAGAAGCTTTAAGATTACCACTTTGGTGACCATTTTAGATTAGCACAATTCTGACTGAAACTAGACATCATTTTAAGTCTTTTAATAGAACCTATATATGAATAATCTTTGCAGGAGGAGTAGCAGAGGTCAGGCAATGAAAAACAGGACAGCACATAAGCAAAAGTGAATAAAACTTGGCAGCATTTACTTTAATTTGTATAAAATCACATTATTGAAATTAATTAAGACAAGCTGTAATGATACAAGAGACATGAAAGTAGCTAAGTTCAAACAAAGGGCATTACATATACCATGTGTTAACAAGACTCGTCACTGACCTTGTCCAAGGATATAAAACCTTGTTTTAAGTCTTTTAATAGAACCTATATATGAATAATCTTTGCAGGAGGAGTAGCAGAGGTCAGGCAATGAAAAACAGGACAGCACATAAGCAAAAGTGAATAAAACTTGGCAGCATTTACTTTAATTTGTATAAAATCACATTATTGAAATTAATTAAGACAAGCTGTAATGATACAAGAGACATGAAAGTAGCTAAGTTCAAACAAAGGGCATTACATATACCATGTGTTAACAAGACTCGTCACTGACCTTGTCCAAGGATATAAGACCTTGTCCATGAAATATGAAATGACATCAAAATTGAGAAGTATTAGGTGCACCATGTGTCTTCCATGTACAACAGCTTTTGTGACATAAAGTAGAAAGAAGAGAAACCTTAAAACACTGATCAATAACCATGACCTTGGCATTGAATGTCAAACATGAAATTTAACACATATTTTAATAAATATGTCAAGTTAGAAAGCAGTAAGGATAATGTGATTGAAAGCTAAAATATTAACACATGACCTTGAACTAGAAAATAGGACCCCCAAATATTGTACAAGACATTGAAATACAAGCTTAATTTCTTCATCTGAACAGACTCAAAAATTAAGCAAATTAAAGTGTACTATAAAATTTAATACAGTAAACCAAGTCATTAGAGTTGAAGACTGGCATACTGACTTTGACCTTCACTACAAAACCCATGCAACTCTGCACACTCCTAATGATGGTAATGTACAAGCACATCAAGTTAATTAATTAACATCAAGTTAATTACTTAACATCAAGTTAATTAATTAACATGAAGTTAATTAATTAATATGAATTAATTAACATGAAGTTAATTAATTAACATGAAGTTAATTACTTAACATAAGTTAATTACTTGATCTTAAACAATTCCAAGCTTACAGTGCAAGAAAGGAATATGCGACACAAGCTTAAAATAATATAACGTGGCTTTGACTTTGAAGGATCCACAACATAGCATAATGTGTCATCTACTGATGTGTGATTATACAAAAGTTTCATGACTCAATCTTAATTAGCTCACAAGTTATAAGGAGAAAGGAACAAACTTAAAATACTAAACTGTGACCATGACCTTCAAAATATGAACCTGAACATGGCATATACAAGAACCTCTAAAGAGTATGTGTAAGTATACAAAATGTCATAGCTCAGTCTCAAACAGCTCAAAGAAGTTGAGTGGAAGTGAAAATGTGATGGTTTGTTTGTTTGTTTGATTAGGATTTTTAATGTAGCTTTAACAATTTTTCAGTCACATCACTACGATTTCTGCAGTGAGGTAGTTTATTGTGGTGTCTAGCAATGGGGCATCATGCTGCAGACATGTAGCATGATGTCCCACCCAGTCACATTATCCTGACACCAGGCTGACCAGTCCTGACACAAACCTCTTATTGCTGAGTGTCAAGCGAGGCAGCTGTAAGTACAATTTTTTTAAGTCTTTGATATGACTCGGCTGGGGATCGAACCCATGACCTCCCGCTTCCGTGGCAGACACTCTAACCACTAGGCTACCAGAGCGGTTAGAAAATGTGATGGTACACCAAAAATATTAAACTGTGACCTTAACCTTGTTTGACACACATTTTCTTATGACTATGTATAGCATGTTTCAACACTTGATCTCAAACAGCTTTAAAGGTACAGCACTGAGAATCTGGTACACAAAGCACCTTCTTGATATAAAGTGTAAGTACCAAGTTTCATCCCTTTAATAATTTGTTAAAGTTACAGAGTAGAATTGAAAGTATGATGGAAAGCTTAAAATATCAAACTAAGATCTTGACCATGAAAACATGACCCCTGAAGTGATGCAGAAAATGCTTTCTAATGCTGATGGGCCAACATACCAAGCTTCATCCCTTAATCTCAAACTGCTTAAAAGTTGAAGAGCAAGGAAAACGGAAGATATTGATATGTGATGATGACCATGAAAAGCAGGCAACCATTATTATGGAACAAAAAAATATCTTTTAGAGATGATTTGTAAGCTTTCCCAATTTCATTCCATAATCACAAATGTTTTGAAAGTTACAAAGCATAAATGAAAATCTTTTTACTGGACAGATGGACAAAAACATAAATAACATATCCATGTGTTTTGCTACATTATTGGGGACAATAATCAGCTGTTATGAAGCTAGTAACATGGTCACACACCAAGTAATTAAGGTTTGACATTGAGAAAAAGGAAAAGGTCAATATAAAGAAAAAAAACTATGGTATCTGCTTGGAAATAAGAAATAACTATGGTGTATGCTTGGAGACGATTGACCCTATGGAATTTGTATGTTGGAAGCAAGGACTAAACAACTAAGACCTACCTTTTTCACCTTGTGCAACTCCAAAACTGGATCCAAATAAAAATCCACTTTCTACTTTTGGCGGATTTATGAATGGGGCTGATAATGTCTCATAGCATGATTCAGTCTGAAATATCTGCTGACTTGGCTGACTTATACTACTAGGGACTGTAGGTGCAAATCTACGACTTGAGCGACTCAGAAGCACTGGCTCATATGGCTTATCTGGAACTCTGCCATTTGATTTAAATTGTTCAAATTCAAATTCTGAACGACCCTGGGCCACTGACTGACTTTGTTGAAATGTAACTTGGCCAGATGGTGCAAAGGATGAAGATCCAAATGCTGAGCAACTCTGGGGCACTGATTGACTTTGCTGAAATGTTACTTGGTCAGCTGGTGTAAACGATGATCCAAATGCAAAGTGAGTCTAAGGCAATGGTGCACTTGAAAAGTCAGAACTGGTATCAAATTGAATTTCTTCTAAAGGTTGGCTTTTAAATGACCATTATAAAGAATGGGCTTTAAATCTATGTTCTAATTCCTTTTGAGATATTTCCTCACTTGACTGACTCCCAAATGGGGCAGATGATGTAGGTACTGCCAATCCAAATGCTGCTTGACTTGGGAACATCTGCTGACTTGCCAATGAGGCAGTTGATGTAGATGATGAAGATACTCCAAATCCAAACAACGGTTGTCTCGGAGAAGTATCACAACCTTCAATGGGGACATAAAATTGAGATGGTGTCGTCTCAAACAAAGAATTTGATGGGATCTCTGGTGGTGCCAAAGCCACAGACTCAAACAGGATCCCAGCTTGTGGTGTCTCTTTTTTCCCATATAAGTCCACTGTTGAAGGTCCTCTCATCTCTAAAGGCACAACCCAGGACATAGTTCTAGATATTGATGCTGACCTTGGATATGCTGGTTCGCCTTTGTCAATATAAAAATGAGAACATTTTAAGAAAGGTTATGCAGGACACTGTCTTACCTGCAACCTAAGCAAATTTGCATCCCCATCCCCATATCTTACTTGAAGAAGCTTCTACAAAAACGTTTACAGATTTTAATAATGATGATGTTACTGTTGGAAAGTAATAATTCTGTCTGGAAAATCTCCCACAAGTGAGGTAAAAGACGGATAATTAATCTAAGATGAATGATTCTGTCTCACCAATCTCCCACAAGTGAGGTAAAAGGCGGATAATTAATCTAAGATGAATGATTCTGTCTCACCAATCTGCCACAAGTGAGGCGAAAGGAAGAAAATTCATCTAACAGGTTGAATTTTGCTCAAGAAGTCTTTTAGACTGAATATATGTATGTATTCACAATGTTGATTATTAATGTCATTGTCAAGCAATATACCAAAGACATTAATGGCACATGCAAAGTTTTAAACTGTTGACGTAATGGTTTGATTAGGATTTTTAACACAGCTTTGACAATTTTTCAGTCATATCACTACAATGTCTGCAGTAAAGCAGTTTATAGTGATGTCTAGCACTGGGGCATCATGCTGCAGACCTGTAGCATGATGTCCCACCCAGTCACATTATCCTGACACCAAGCCGACCAGTCCTAACACTAACCTCTTAATGCTGAGTGCCATGCGAAGCAGCTGTTAGTACCATTTTTTTAAAGTCTTTGGAATGACTCGGCTGGGGATCGAACCCACAACTTCCTGCTTTCGTGGCAGACGCTCTAAACACTTGGCCACCGGAGCAGTGTTGATGTAATGGTATAAGTAAACAAGCGAGTCAACATGACTCCAAGGGACTACCTTTGTTTATAACATACCATTCAGACAGGTGTATCAGAATAATGGAGGTTGTAAAACCTACTGATATCTAGTTTGCTACGATAGGCACATACTTTACCATTAACAAGCCCCTACCCACCACTGCAATGATTCCCTTTGCATCAGGTGACTTACAAAGTGATATGGATGCGAATAGGTCACAAAAATAAATTACACTCTTATCCACAGGATTAAATGAGACACAATATATAATACTGTCCACAAATGAATTTAAAACAAGAACTGATTTTCCTGTCATAAATAATAGTAATAATATTAATAATAATTAATGATGTCTATTTCAACTCAAAACTGCATTAAAAAAAATCTGTACATGTACGATGGATCAATTAAAACTGAAATGCTTGCAAGACACTGTTTTAACTGTTGTACTTTTAACGATGTGTACCTGTTGAAATTATCTTCAAGATGTACATATACTGAAAATATAATAATAATAATAATAATAATAATAATAATAATAATAATAATAATAATGATAACAATGATAATAATACTGAGGACTTTGTATAGTTCCTAATCTTTAGAAGCTCTAAGCACTTTACAACATCTATAATGATATGACAACAAAAAACAAAAAAACAAAAACCAACACCATGAAATTAGAAAATATAAAAAATTGCTGAAAATTATTAAGGTTGGAAACATTATTAGGTCTTTAAGTTTGTTCTTGCAGGATGAGTTTTAAGAGCATTCTGGAAAGAGGCCACAGTTATCTTCAAGATGTACATGTGTTGAAATATCAAGATTCATGATTGTGTTGAAATTATCTTCAAGATAAATGTGTTGAAATTATCTTCAAGATAAATGTGTTGAAATTGTTTTCAGGATAAATGTGTTGAAATTATCTTCAAGATACATGTGTTGAAATTATCTTCAAGATTCATGATTGTCTTGAAATTATCTTCAAGATAAATGTGTTGAAATTATCTTCAAGATACATGTGTTGAAATTATATTCAAGATACATGTGTTGAAATTAACTTTAAGATCTATGTGTTGAAATTATCTTCAAGATACATGTGTTGAAATTATCTTCAAGATACATGTGTTGAAATTATCTTCAAGATACATGTGTTGAAATTATCTTCAATATACATGTGTTGAAATTATCTTCAAGATACATGTGCTGAAATTATCTTCAAGATTCATGATTGTGTTGAAATTATCTTCAAGATACATGTACTGAAATTATCTTTAAGATTCATGATTGTGTTGAAATTATCTTCAAGATATATGTGCTGAAATTATATTCAAGATTCATGACTGTGATGAAATTATCTTCAAGATAAATGTGTTGAAATTATCTTCAAGATACATGTGTTGAAATTATCTTCAAGATACATGTGTCAACATTCTCTTCAATATACATGTGTTGAAATTATCTTCAAGATATATGTGTTGAAATTATCTTCAAGATATATGTGTTTAAATTATTTTCAAAATACATGGGTTGAAATTATCTTCAAGATATGTGTTGAAATTATCTTCAAGAGACATGTGTTGAAATTATCTTCAAGATACATGTGTTGAAATTATCTTCAATATACATGTGTTGAAATTATTTTCAAGATACATGTGCTGAAATTATCTTCAAGATTCATGATTGTGTTGAAATTATCTTCAAGATACATGTGCTGAAATTATCTTTAAGATTCATGATTGTGTTGAAATTATCTTCAAGATACATGTGTTAAAATTATCTTCAAGATACATGTGCTGAAATTATCTTCAAGATTCATGATTGTGTTGAAATTATCTTCAAGATAAATGTGTTGAAATTATCTTCAAGATACATGTGTTGAAATTATCTTTAAGATATATGTGTTGAAATTATCTTCAAGATACATATGTTGAAATTATCTTCAAGATACATGTGTTGAAATTATCTTCAAGATACATGTGTTGAAATTATCTTCAATATACATGTGTTGAAATTATCTTCAAGATACATGTGCTGAAATTATCTTTATGATTCATGATTGTGTTGAAACTATCTTCAAGATAAATGTGTTGAAATAATATTCAAGATTCATGATTGTGTTGAAATTATCTTCAAGATAAATGTGCTGAAATTATCTTCAATATACATGTGTTGAAATTATCTTCAATATACATGTGTTAAAATTATCTTCAAGATACATGTGCTGAAATTATCTTCAAGATTCATGATTGTGTTGAAATTATCTTCAAGATAAATGTGTTGAAATTATCTTCAATATACATGTGTTGAAATTATCTTCAAGATACATGTGTTGAAATTATCTTCAAGATACATGTGTTGAAATTATCTTCAAGATACATGTGTTGAAATTATCTTCAATATACATGTGTTGAAATTATCTTCAAGATACATGTGCTGAAATTATCTTCAAGATTCATGATTGTGTTGAAATTATCTTCAAGATACATGTACTGAAATTATCTTTAAGATTCATGATTGTGTTGAAATTATCTTCAAGATATATGTGCTGAAATTATATTCAAGATTCATGACTGTGTTGAAATTATCTTCAAGATAAATGTGTTGAAATTATCTTCAAGATACATGTGTTGAAATTATCTTCAAGATACATGTGTCATCATTCTCTTCAATATACATGTGTTGAAATTATCTTCAAGATATATGTGTTGAAATTATCTTCAAGATATATGTGTTTAAATTATTTTCAAAATACATGGGTTGAAATTATCTTCAAGATATGTGTTGAAATTATCTTCAAGATACATGTGTTGAAATTATCTTCAAGATACATGTGTTGAAATTATCTTCAATATACATGTGTTGAAATTATTTTCAAGATACATGTGCTGAAATTATCTTCAAGATTCATGATTGTGTTGAAATTATCTTCAAGATACATGTGCTGAAATTATCTTTAAGATTCATGATTGTGTTGAAATTATCTTCAAGATACATGTGTTAAAATTATCTTCAAGATACATGTGCTGAAATTATCTTCAAGATTCATGATTGTGTTGAAATTATCTTCAAGATAAATGTGTTGAAATTATCTTCAAGATACATGTGTTGAAATTATCTTTAAGATATATGTGTTGAAATTATCTTCAAGATACATGTGTTGAAATTATCTTCAAGATACATGTGTTGAAATTATCTTCAAGATACATGTGTTGAAATTATCTTCAATATACATGTGTTGAAATTATCTTCAAGATACATGTGCTGAAATTATCTTTAACATTCATGATTGTGTTGAAATTATCTTCAAGATAAATGTGTTGAAATTATATTCAAGATTCATGATTGTGTTGAAATTATCTTCAAGATAAATGTGCTGAAATTATCTTCAATATACATGTGTTGAAATTATCTTCAATATACATGTGTTGAAATTATCTTCAAGATACATGTGCTGAAATTATCTTCAAGATTCATGATTGTGTTGAAATTATCTTCAAGATAAATGTGCTGAAATTATCTTCAATATACATGTGTTGAAATTATCTTCAAGATATATGTGCCGAAATTATATTCAATATACATGTGTTGAAATTATCTTCAAGATATATGTGCTGAAATTATATTCAAGATTCATGACTGTGTTGAAATTATCTTCAAGATAAATGTGTTGAAATTATCTTCAAGATACATGTGTTGAAATTATCTTCAAGATACATGTGTCAACATTCTCTTCAATATACATGTGTTGAAATTATCTTCAAGATATATGTGTTGAAATTATCTTTAAGATATATGTGTTTAAATTATTTTCAAAATACATGGGTTGAAATTATCTTCAAGATATGTGTTGAAATTATCTTCAAGATACATGTGTTGAAATTATCTTCAAGATACATGTGTTGAAATTATCTTCAATATACATGTGTTAAAATTATCTTCAAGATACATGTGCTGAAATTATCTTCAAGATTCATGATTGTGTTGAAATTATCTTCAAGATAAATGTGTTGAAATTATCTTCAAGATACATGTGTTGAAATTATCTTTAAGATATATGTGTTGAAATTATCTTCAAGATACATGTGTTGAAATTATCTTCAAGATACATGTGTTGAAATTATCTTCAAGATACATGTGTTGAAATTATCTTCAATATACATGTGTTGAAATTATCTTCAAGATACATGTGCTGAAATTATCTTTAAGATTCATGATTGTGTTGAAATTATCTTCAAGATAAATGTGTTGAAATTATATTCAAGATTCATGATTGTGTTGAAATTATCTTCAAGATAAATGTGCTGAAATTATCTTCAATATACATGTGTTGAAATTATCTTCAATATACATGTGTTGAAATTATCTTCAAGATACATGTGCTGAAATTATCTTCAAGATTCATGATTGTGTTGAAATTATCTTCAAGATAAATGTGCTGAAATTATCTTCAATATACATGTGTTGAAATTATCTTCAAGATATATGTGCTGAAATTATATTCAATATACATGTGTTGAAATTATCTTCAAGATATATGTGCTGAAATTATATTCAAGATTCATGATTGTGTTGAATTTATCTTCAAGATAAATGTGTTGAAATTATCTTCAAGATACATGTGTTGAAATTATCTTCAAGATACATGTGTCAAAATTCTCTTCAATATACATGTGTTGAAATTATCTTCAAGATATATGTCTTGAAATTTATCTTCAAGATATATGTGTTTAAATTATTTTCAAAATACATGGGTTGAAATTATCTTCAAGATATGTGTTGAAATTATCTTCAAGATACATGTGTTAAAATTATCTTCAAGATACATGTGTTGAAATTATCTTCAATATACATGTGTTGAAATTATTTTCAAGATACATGTGCTGAAATTATCTTCAAGATTCATGATTGTGTTGAAATTATCTTCAAGATACATGTGTTGAAATTATCTTCAAGATACATGTGCTGAAATTATCTTTAAGATTCATGATTGTGTTGAAATTATCTTCAAGATAAATGTGTTGAAATTATCTTCAAGATACATGTGTTGAAATTATCTTCAAGATACATGTGCTGAAATTATCTTCAAGATTCATGATTGTGTTGAAATTATCTTCAAGATAAATGTGTTGAAATTATCTTCAAGATACATGTGTTGAAATTATCTTCAAGATACATGTGTCAAAATTCTCTTCAATATACATGTGTTGAAATTATCTTCAAGCTATATGTGTTGAAATTATCTTCAAGATATGTGTTGAAATTATCTTCAAGATACATTTGTTGAAATTATCTTCAATATACATGTGTTGAAATTATCTTCAAGATATATGTGTTGAAATTATCTTAGGATACATGTGTTGAAATTATCTTCAAGATACATGTGTTGAAATTATCTTCAAGATACATGTGCTGAAATTATCTTCAAGATTCATGATTGTGTTGAAATTATCTTCAAGATAAAGGTGTTGAAATTATCTTCAATATACATGTGTTGAAATTATCTTCAAGATATATGTGCTGAAATTATCTTCAAGATTCATGATTGTGTTGAAATTATCTTCAAGATAAATGTGTTGAAATTATCTTCAAGATACATGTGTTGAAATTATCTTCAAGATACATGTGTCAAAATTCTCTTCAATATACATGTGTTGAAATTATCTTCAAGATATATGTGTTGAAATTATCTTCAAGATATATGTGTTTAAATTATTTTCAAAATACATGGGTTGAAATTATCTTCAAGATATGTGTTGAAATTATCTTCAAGATACATGTGTTGAAATTATCTTCAAGATACATGTGTTGAAATTATCTTCAATATACATGTGTTGAAATTATCTTCAAGATACATGTGCTGAAATTATCTTTAAGATTCATGATTGTGTTGAAATTATCTTCAAGATAAATGTGTTGACATTATCTTCAAGATACATGTGTTGAAATTATCTTCAAGATACATGTGTTGAAATTATCTTCAAGATTCATGATTGTGTTGAAATTATCATCAAGATAAATGTGTTGAAATTATCTTCAAGATACATGTGTTGAAATTATCTTCAAGATACATGTGTCGAAATTCTCTTCAATATACATGTGTTGAAATTATCTTCAAGCTATATGTGTTGAAATTATCTTCAAGATATGTGTTGAAATTATCTTCAAGATACATGTGTTGAAATTATCTTCAATATACATGTGTTGAAATTATCTTCAAGATATATGTGTTGAAATTATCTTAGGATACATGTGTTGAAATTATCTTCAAGATACATGTGTTGAAATTAACTTCAAGATACATGTGTTGAAATTATCTTCAATATACATGTGTTGAAATTTATCTTCAATATACATGTGTTGAAATTATCTTCAAGATACATGTGTTGAAATTATCTTCAAGATACATGTGTTGAAATTATCTTTAAGATATATGTGTTGAAATTATCTTCAAGATACATGTGTTGAAATTATCTTCAAGATACAGGTGTTGAAATTATCTTCAAGATACATGTGTTGAAATTATCTTCAAGATACATGTGTTGAAATTATCTTCAATATACATGTGTTGAAATTATCTTCAAGATACATGTGCTGAAATTATCTTCAAGATTCATGATTGTGTTGAAATTATCTTCAAGATACATGTACTGAAATTATCTTTAAGATTCATGATTGTGTTGAAATTATCTTCAAGATATATGTGCTGAAATTATATTCAAGATTCATGACTGTGTTGAAATTATCTTCAAGATAAATGTGTTGAAATTATCTTCAAGATACATGTGTTGAAATTATCTTCAAGATACATGTGTCAACATTCTCTTCAATATACATGTGTTGAAATTATCTTCAAGATATATGTGTTGAAATTATCTTCAAGATATATGTGTTTAAATTATTTTCAAAATACATGGGTTGAAATTATCTTCAAGATATGTGTTGAAATTATCTTCAAGATACATGTGTTGAAATTATCTTCAAGATACATGTGTTGAAATTATCTTCAATATACATGTGTTGAAATTATTTTCAACATGCATGTGCTGAAATTATCTTCAAGATTCATGATTGTGTTGAAATTATCTTCAAGATACATGTGCTGAAATTATCTTTAAGATTCATGATTGTGTTGAAATTATCTTCAAGATACATGTGTTAAAATTATCTTCAAGATACATGTGCTGAAATTATCTTCAAGATTCATGATTGTGTTGAAATTATCTTCAAGATAAATGTGTTGAAATTATCTTCAAGATACATGTGTTGAAATTATCTTTAAGATATATGTGTTGAAATTATCTTCAAGATACATATGTTGAAATTATCTTCAAGATACATGTGTTGAAATTATCTTCAAGATACATGTGTTGAAATTATCTTCAATATACATGTGTTGAAATTATCTTCAAGATACATGTGCTGAAATTATCTTTAAGATTCATGATTGTGTTGAAACTATCTTCAAGATAAATGTGTTGAAATAATATTCAAGATTCATGATTGTGTTGAAATTATCTTCAAGATAACTGTGCTGAAATTATCTTCAATATACATGTGTTGAAATTATCTTCAATATACATGTGTTGAAATTATCTTCAAGATACATGTGCTGAAATTATCTTCAAGATTCATGATTGTGTTGAAATTATCTTCAAGATAAATGTGTTGAAATTATCTTCAATATACATGTGTTGAAATTATCTTCAAGATACATGTGTTGAAATTATCTTCAAGATACATGTGTTGAAATTATCTTCAAGATACATGTGTTGAAATTATCTTCAATATACATGTGTTGAAATTATCTTCAAGATACATGTGCTGAAATTATCTTCAAGATTCATGATTGTGTTGAAATTATCTTCAAGATACATGTACTGAAATTATCTTTAAGATTCATGATTGTGTTGAAATTATCTTCAAGATATATGTGCTGAAATTATATTCAAGATTCATGACTGTGTTGAAATTATCTTCAAGATAAATGTGTTGAAATTATCTTCAAGATACATGTGTTGAAATTATCTTCAAGATACATGTGTCATCATTCTCTTCAATATACATGTGTTGAAATTATCTTCAAGATATATGTGTTGAAATTATCTTCAAGATATATGTGTTTAAATTATTTTCAAAATACATGGGTTGAAATTATCTTCAAGATATGTGTTGAAATTATCTTCAAGACACATGTGTTGAAATTATCTTCAAGATACATGTGTTGAAATTATCTTCAATATACATGTGTTGAAATTATTTTCAAGATACATGTGCTGAAATTATCTTCAAGATTCATGATTGTGTTGAAATTATCTTCAAGATACATGTGCTGAAATTATCTTTAAGATTCATGATTGTGTTGAAATTATCTTCAAGATACATGTGTTAAAATTATCTTCAAGATACATGTGATGAAATTATCTTCAAGATTCATGATTGTGTTGAAATTATCTTCAAGATAAATGTGTTGAAATTATCTTCAAGATACATGTGTTGAAATTATCTTTAAGATATATGTGTTGAAATTATCTTCAAGATACATGTGTTGAAATTATCTTCAAGATACATGTGTTGAAATTATCTTCAAGATACATGTGTTGAAATTATCTTCAATATACATGTGTTGAAATTATCTTCAAGATACATGTGCTGAAATTATCTTTAAGATTCATGATTGTGTTGAAATTATCTTCAAGATAAATGTGTTGAAATTATATTCAAGATTCATGATTGTGTTGAAATTATCTTCAAGATAAATGTGCTGAAATTATCTTCAATATACATGTGTTGAAATTATCTTCAATATACATGTGTTGAAATTATCTTCAAGATACATGTGCTGAAATTATCTTCAAGATTCATGATTGTGTTGAAATTATCTTCAAGATAAATGTGCTGAAATTATCTTCAATATACATGTGTTGAAATTATCTTCAAGATATATGTGCTGAAATTATATTCAATATACATGTGTTGAAATTATCTTCAAGATATATGTGCTGAAATTATATTCAAGATTCATGACTGTGTTGAAATTATCTTCAAGATAAATGTGTTGAAATTATCTTCAAGATACATGTGTTGAAATTATCTTCAAGATACATGTGTCAACATTCTCTTCAATATACATGTGTTGAAATTATCTTCAAGATATATGTGTTGAAATTATCTTTAAGATATATGTGTTTAAATTATTTTCAAAATACATGGGTTGAAATTATCTTCAAGATATATGTTGAAATTATCTTCAAGATACATGTGTTGAAATTATCTTCAAGATACATGTGTTGAAATTATCTTCAATATACATGTGTTAAAATTATCTTCAAGATACATGTGCTGAAATTATCTTCAAGATTCATGATTGTGTTGAAATTATCTTCAAGATAAATGTGTTGAAATTATTTTCAAGATACATGTGTTGAAATTATCTTTAAGATATATGTGTTGAAATTATCTTCAAGATACATGTGTTGAAATTATCTTCAAGATACATGTGTTGAAATTATCTTCAAGATACATGTGTTGAAATTATCTTCAATATACATGTGTTGAAATTATCTTCAAGATACATGTGCTGAAATTATCTTTAAGATTCATGATTGTGTTGAAATTATCTTCAAGATAAATGTGTTGAAATTATATTCAAGATTCATGATTGTGTTGAAATTATCTTCAAGATAAATGTGCTGAAATTATCTTCAATATACATGTGTTGAAATTATCTTCAATATACATGTGTTGAAATTATCTTCAAGATACATGTGCTGAAATTATCTTCAAGATTCATGATTGTGTTGAAATTATCTTCAAGATAAATGTGCTGAAATTATCTTCAATATACATGTGTTGAAATTATCTTCAAGATATATTTGCTGAAATTATATTCAATATACATGTGTTGAAATTATCTTCAAGATATATGTGCTGAAATTATATTCAAGATTCATGATTGTGTTGAAATTATCTTCAAGATAAATGTGTTGAAATTATCTTCAAGATACATGTGTTGAAATTATCTTCAAGATACATGTGTCAAAATTCTCTTCAATATACATGTGTTGAAATTATCTTCAAGATATATGTGTTGAAATTTATCTTCAAGATATATGTGTTTAAATTATTTTCAAAATACATGGGTTGAAATTATCTTCAAGATATGTGTTGAAATTATCTTCAAGATACATGTGTTAAAATTATCTTCAAGATACATGTGTTGAAATTATCTTCAATATACATGTGTTGAAATTATTTTCAAGATACATGTGCTGAAATTATCTTCAAGATTCATGATTGTGTTGAAATTATCTTCAAGATACATGTGTTGAAATTATCTTCAAGATACATGTGCTGAAATTATCTTTAAGATTCATGATTGTGTTGAAATTATCTTCAAGATAAATGTGTTGAAATTATCTTCAAGATACATGTGTTGAAATTATCTTCAAGATACATGTGCTGAAATTATCTTCAAGATTCATGATTGTGTTGAAATTATCTTCAAGATAAATGTGTTGAAATTATCTTCAAGATACATGTGTTGAAATTATCTTCAAGATACATGTGTCAAAATTCTCTTCAATATACATGTGTTGAAATTATCTTCAAGCTATATGTGTTGAAATTATCTTCAAGATATGTGTTGAAATTATCTTCAAGATACATGTGTTGAAATTATCTTCAATATACATGTGTTGAAATTATCTTCAAGATATATGTGTTGAAATTATCTTAGGATACATGTGTTGAAATTATCTTCAAGATACATGTGTTGAAATTATCTTCAAGATACATGTGCTGAAATTATCTTCAAGATTCATGATTGTGTTGAAATTATCTTCAAGATAAAGGTGTTGAAATTATCTTCAATATACATGTGTTGAAATTATCTTCAAGATACATGTGCTGAAATTATCTTTAAGATTCATGATTGTGTTGAAATTATCTTCAAGATAAATGTGTTGAAATTATCTTCAAGATACATGTGTTGAAATTATCTTCAAGATACATGTGCTGAAATTATCTTCAAGATTCATGATTGTGTTGAAATTATCTTCAAGATAAATGTGTTGAAATTATCTTCAAGATACATGTGTTGAAATTATCTTCAAGATACATGTGTCGAAATTCTCTTCAATATACATGTGTTGAAATTATCTTCAAGCTATATGTGTTGAAATTATCTTCAAGATATGTGTTGAAATTATCTTCAAGATACATGTGTTGAAATTATCTTCAATATACATGTGTTGAAATTATCTTCAAGATATATGTGTTGAAATTATCTTAGGATACATGTGTTGAAATTATCTTCAAGATACATGTGTTGAAATTATCTTCAAGATACATGTGTTGAAATTATCTTCAATATACATGTGTTGAAATTTATCTTCAATATACATGTGTTGAAATTATCTTCAAGATACATGTGTTAAAATTATCTTCAAGATACATGTGTTGAAATTATCTTCAAGATACATGTGTTGAAATTATCTTCAAGATACATGTGTTGAAATTATCTTCAAGATACACGTGTTGAAATTATCTTCAAGATACATGTGTTGAAATTATCTTCAAGATACATGACATTGTGTTGAAATTATCTTCAAGATATATGGGTTGAAATTATTTTCAAAATACATGGGTTGAAATTATCTTCAAGATATGTGTTGAAATTATCTTCAAGATTCATGAGTTGAAATTATCTGCATGGGTTTGAATCTCAGATTTGGCTAATGTGGGTATGTGAGAAAACTTGCCAGTAACTTCTCATGAGTCAGTGGTTCTTTCCATGGGTTTTCAGGGTTCTTTCTCCACCATTTATACTGGTTGCCATGTATTGCCTATCTTGTGCTGAAAAATGGCGCTAAACCCTACAACAACAACAACAACTACACATAAGAATTAATGACAAATATAATCCTTAATCTTACCACAATTTAAAAACACTTAAGTAATGGGATAGTTTATTTCCTTCAATATTTAATATCACCCCAGCTCTTCACAAACATATTGAGAAGAAGAAAAAAAAACGCTCTGTCCCATGGGGTTAACCTGAGGAGAAATACAGTACAAGAGTCTTAAATTTAGCTAAGACTTGAACAAAACAACTAGTGTAGTGGAGCCCTCAACTCACAAAAACACCATAACCTTTAAATTTGTTTTCTTACCTTCTTCTTTTGACATTTTAATTTGTGTGCTTCCACTGTATTCAACTGAAGATAACCCAACGCAATGCAAACTCTGGAAACAAAAAGAAAATTACAATTGTCATTGTCAACAACTTAATCAACATTTTAAAAAATCATCATCAACATCTTCTTCATCACCATCATCCACAACAACAATAGCAACAGCTACTTTATTTTGTATGGCTTGGATCAGCTTGCTCATGAACTTCTATTATTTACTTACTTACATAAATACAAAATCTGACACATTTAATAATGTCTATTTCTCACTTTTCGTATCAGCTACATTATGCATTACTTTGCAGCTTGCACACAAAGTTCAGATTAAAATAAAATATATGTAGCATTAAGAAATCACAAGCAAAATATGAAAGTTCTATGATCATAGTCACCTGACTATTGTGGTTAAGTTATGTAACTCTGCCTACAATGCTGAGATCACTAAATACATTCGATGATTGGTTCCACTGCTGGCTTAAGTGAGTGCATCAAAAGAATACAATGATTTATCCCCAGTCTACTGTGGTAAAGAAACCAGAAGTATGCAATGATTTTTATACTGCCTACTATACTGAGTTCACCAAATTTATTCAATGATTTGTCTCCTGTGTAATGCAGTGAAGTCAATAAAGGAATACAATTTGTCGCTGGCCTACTGTGGTAAGGTTATCAAATTTATTCAATGATTTGTCTCCTGTGTAATGCAGTGAAGTCAATAAAGGAATACAATTTATTGCTGGCCTACTGTGGTAAGGTTATCAAATTTATACAATGATCTGCACCCTGTCTATTATACTGATATCATCTAAAGTATTCAATGACTTGTCTCTTGCTGACTATGCCAACTTCACCAAATGTATGCAATAATTTGTCTATGACTAATGTGGTAAGGTCATTAAAAGTACACAATGATTTGCAACCTGACAGCTATGCTGAGGTCACCAAATGTATTCAATAATTTGTGCCCTGCCTAATGCAATGAGGTCACAAAAAGGGTGCACTGATTTGTTCCCTGCCAGCTATGCCAAGGTCACCAAATGTATTCAATGTTTTGTGCCCTGCCAAATGCAGTGAGGTCACAAAAAGAGTACAATGATTTGTCCCTAGCATACTGAGGTGAGGTTACCAAAAGTATAGTGATTTGTCGCCACAAGATGATAGTGAGTACGGTTAATTGGATCAGAGTATTCCTTATGACTTTAGGCACTGTAGAGAGTTGTCACAATAAAAGTCAGTGCACAAATTAAAAAAAATTATCATAAACCATCAATGAGAATCATTACCAATAAACCTGGTTCATCATATAAATCAGTGGCTTGTGTCCCCCAGGTCATGACCCAAATGAGGGTCGCAATGACATTCTCGAAGGTCACATAAGTTTGCCAATAATTCTTTTTATGGTGGCAAAACTTAACAAAATGTGGAAACAGGGTCATGCGAGTCAGAATATTTTAACAACCATTTGAGGGTCATGGCCATTGATATAAAAAATGAAACTGCAAGTAACTTAAAAGTGGAAAGCATGTACTTATAGAATAAGTTAGTCTAAAAGAATAAGTTATTTTAATGAAATTAGTCTGTTTAGTTGGTATCTACATGTATGTAGACTGATGTCAGGAAAGTCCTTTCTGTGCAAGAAGCACCTTATTCATGGTGGTGGGGCATGTCAAAGGTGTTGCATCTCCCAGTTTAGACATAACCCTTAGTAAGTATTCAATACATGCATTTATAATTTTTTATTTTGCTGTCTGTTCTCATGACTGTAGTTCAAGGAAAGGGAAGGATCACTTAGTACAGTTGATGAGACTGTACAAGCAGCAAGACGGCCAGCTCCTATATATATATATATATATATATATATATATATATATATATATATATATATACATACAGTATAAGGGAGTTTTAAACAAAATGACAGTGAGGTCAAATGTCATGAGGTAGATTTTGTTGATTTAACATTCAATAACTACCCATCGCAAATCAATAATTTTGTCAAGCTTTCGTTACTCAGTGAGAACAGTCGGTCATGTTTCTGCTGATGACCATGATGTCATTAAATGTTTTTTTTTAATGTTTAGGTTAAAATTTTCTATTAGTATATTTCTCCTAAACCCCTGATAAATTTGATTCATACTTAGAATAAGTCGTTATGAAGATATAACAATTTATTCTACTTGTTTGTCCCTTTGACACCTTGATAAATTGTCAAAATATTAGAGAAATGAATCATCCTGACACTATGGCATTTCATTCTGTGACATGTACTTGAACATTGAAGTCAGTATCAAAGTCAGAGAGTGCGGCTTTGTTAATGTTCCTCTCCATTGTGTAAATTTGTCATCAGGACATGTGACAATCGAAACAGTCTCAGTTTTACCAGTTGAGGGCATTGATTTATTGCTAGGCAACGACTTAGCTGGGGACAAGGTTGTGATTAATCCACTTGTAACTGACAAGCCTAATTTGGATCATAAAGTTGTTCCAATTCAAAAAGAATTCCCCCAATATATTTCAAGCTTGTACAGTTGCCAGAGCTATGGCAAAGAAAGCTCTTGAGAATGAAGTTGAAAAATTAAGTATTTCTGTAGCTGACATATTTATGGGTCAGGCTTATGTTGGTGAAATCAGTATTCCCTTAGCTGACAGTTGTATAGGTCAGGTTTTCGATGAGGTCACTTTTACTCTTTGTTAAGATCAATCAGAAGGTATTGATCATAGTGATCCTATTTTAACAACTCATTCTCTTTATTCTTATTAGGGTGATGATCTTGAGAATGATGTTGAAGAAGTAAGTATTCCTTCAGCTGACACCTGTATAGGTCAGGTTTTTTGATGAGGTCACTTTTACTCTTTGTTTGGATCAATCAGAAGGTATTGATCACAGTGATCCTCTTTTAACAACTCATTCTCTTAATCAGGGTGATAAACGACAGTCACTTGTTGTCGAACAGGAAAAAGATTGAGATCTCCTGTTTGTTTCAAAGGGTCATAAGTGATACTGAAGCCACTGAAGTTCCTGTCTGTTCTTTCATTAAAAATGGAATTCTTATGAGAAAATGGAGACCTCCCGAGGTATCTGCTGGTGATGAGTGGTCAGTGAACTATCAAATAGTAGTTCCAAAACCTTACAGACAGGAAATATTTAATCTGGCCCATGAAACTCCTTTGGCTGGTCATTTAGGGATTAATAAAACATATCACCAGATCTTGACTCACTTCTATTGGCCAAAAATCAAAAGTGATGTTGCCAAATACTGTAGATCTTGTCATACTTGTCAAATGGTAGGAAAACCCAATCAGAAGATACCTAAGGCTCATCTGCAACCTATTCCTGCGTTTGACGAATCATTTAGTAGAATTATGGTAGATTGTGTAGATCCCTTACCCAAGACCAAGTCAAGTAACCAATAAATGTTGACCATACCGTGTGTGTCAACAAGGTTTCCAGCGGCAATTCCGTTGAGGAATATAAAATCTAAAACAATAGTAAAAGCTTTGATAAAGTTTTTTACTCAGTATGGCCTTCCCAAATCTATTCAGTTTGATCAAGGTTCAAACTTCATGTCTGGAATTTTCCAGCAAGTTATGAATGAATTGGGCATTCATCAATTAAAGTTAAAAATGAAACTATGTTTTGAAAGAACTACAAGGGAGAGAACTTTTGAGTCTGATAATGGAGTTGTGTTACTCTTGTTCATTCTTCTTACTTTTCTTCAAATTAGATATTATGGCCCTTACAAAGTTAAGAAGAAAATGAATTAGTTAAATTATAGTATTAGTGCTCCTGGGTTCTTAATAAATTATAGGAGTACCAGTATATTGAAAGCGATAGCCATGTTAAACATGTAATTAATTTAGTTGTACCTGTCCCACTCAGTGAAGGAATATCATCATATTCTACTGATACTGAAATGATGAATCTTTGTAATTCAGAAATTATGAAAAATCTAGACCAGAAACTTTCACATTTGCAAGTGCAGGAGGGAAATGAACTGAAACGGTTGTTGTTTGAATATGAGCACTTATGTCCAGATATTCTTACAAGGACAAACAAAATTTTTCATGACGCTGAAATTGAAAATTCCAAACCTGTTAAACAACATCCATATAGGATGAATTCACTCAAACAGGAATACTTAAAAAAAGGGAATTCAGTATTTGCTGGAGAATGATTTTATCGAGCCCAGTAAAAGGGATTGGAGTTCACCATGCATACTTGTTCCAAAACCAGATAAAACTTTCCGTATGTGCACTGATTATAGGAAGGTGAACAGAGTGACAAAAACAGATTCATTCCCATTACCAAGAATTGATGATTGTATTGATAAAATTGGGAATGCCAAGTATGTCACCAAATTTGACCTTCTTAAAGAATTTTGGCAGATTCCACTAACGGAAAAAGCAAAGGAAATTTCGGATTTGTGACTCCAGAAGGACTCTACCAATATAAAGAAAGTCCATTTCAACGTCTCATAAAAATGATCATCTCTGGTCTAGAAAATTGTGATGTCATCATATACGACACCTGGATAGAACATCTAGCAACAATTCGAAAATTCTTTGACAGACTCACTGATGCATGTTTGACAATTAATTTATCTAAAAGTGAGTTCTGCCGTGCTAGCATGGCTTTCTTAGGACGTTTTGTGGGACATGGACAAGTTAAAAGGTTGAGGCTATTTCTAGATAATATAATTGCAGGCACTCTTTCCCGTATATATCAATTTATTATATACTGTGTAATTTATACTAGTTCTTTTAACCTCAGCTGTAAATTGGTTTGTGATAAAAAGAAAGTTTTATCATATAAACCTTTCTTTTTATTTTATGGGGGAAGGTGTTACATCTATTTGATTTAAATTATTTATTTTTAATTGTCAGATCCAAATTTGTCATTTTGAGTTTTAAAATTCATTTATTGGGAAATTATTCTAGAAAAATCTCTATGACCATACTTTATCTGTAAACATGTATTTGACCTTGGCTTGTTGACCTATATTCTGACCGCGCTTCAGACAGTGTCAACAAGCTTCTAAAACTACTGGTTAATTTCAAGGACAACATTTTGTTTTTAGTACTTGGGGGTGAAAAATGACTGATTTTCTTATCTGAATCTTTCTTTGTGTACGTGTTTAAATGATCGTACGCTCTTTCTTTGACCTTTTATGAACTTCCATACAATCATGTGATCCATTATTTACGTAAAAAAAACAACAGGTATATAAATTATTGTTTGGAATAGAACAATTCAGTAGAATCTGGGCTTTTAAGTTAATAGTTGTGTTTTGAGTTATATTGGAATTTGTGTCAATTCGTTGAAGCAAGAGGAATTATTCCATTTATATAGAGAACATGTGCTCATAATTTCATTTGGATGATTATAAAACAAGAACTGCATCACGTGACATTGTCAGCCATTTTGGATTACATCGTCAAGATTTGAACCTGGAACTATTAGAACATTTATTTATCAGGACTCTTGCAATTCCATTAGTGGATTATTTTTGTGAATTCTATATTGGATTAATGTTGGATTTGATTCTCTAAAACCGTACGTTTATTTATGTTCTCTTATACAACATTTGTACTTAATAAATTTAGTGTTAAAATTTTACAAGCTTGTTAGTTTTCACTCTTTCTGTGTTGCTGCTTATTCGAGCCTAAGCACGTAACAATCACAAATAATACAACCTGAAAGTACTAGATGTTAAAACATGAATGAACAAGTCCTCACAATCACAAGATTATATAGTTCTCTATTTGACCTCAGGTCACAATTAGCTTTTTTTTTCAAAACAAAACCCAAAGAAAAGTAACCTTCTACAATGATTGTGATGTTTACAAAACAATAAACTGGACTGTGCATAATTAATTTAGGAAACTCCAAAACTTAAACAAACATATTAACTTCTATTAACAATCATCCTGATTTTAAGCCCTTACACAGAAAGAATAATTTAGCAATGTATTAGTTGTTTACAATGAATACAAATTTTAAAAAGTCAATCCAGTCAAGCAGAATGAACTCAGTTCTGGACAAGATCATGTCCAGCAAACAATGTTACCATACAATAGCATGTAATGAAATAAAAAATATTTTAAAACTAACAAACAAACAATTAAACTAAATATACATAACAGCTGAAATGAGAGACTGACTGGTATGCCAGCTGATTTTTGCCATCCTGCATGTATATTGAACATGTATTTAACACCATTTTTGCATTAAAAATCACTCTGTTATCTCCATTAACACTTTTCCAGCTCCATTATCTGATATATGTCCTAACTATAAAACTAAATTGCTTTCATCACTATTATCAGCCAGATTTTGCCAAACAAAATCATTGTATAAAGATGAACCACACTGGGAATCAGACATTTTTGGATCTTCCAGATAGCATGTATTATAAACATGCATTTGAAAAACTTCATTAATGCCAGGCTCAAACTAACAAGCAATCATGTCAAGCTAAAGAAACCAGATCTGAAAACATTTATGTAAAAATACACATTGCAACAAGCACTACAATATTTCTGTCACCTTATGTCATGACAAGCACATTAATGGTGAATGGCTAAAAACAACTGCATACAGCACAAAGTACATTTTCATACATGCGACTTGAAACTAGTGGGAGCTCATGTGTATCACCACTTTCCAAATGCACAAATTTGTAAAAGTTTTGTGTGAATCACACAACTGCGTGCCTTGGGAGCATCTCTGCAGGTGCTTTAAGTTACCCATTACTGTAAGATACACCCAGATCTAATAAGGACACCTTATAATAATGACCTCATCATCATATTAAATTCCTTCATAGTAAACAAACATACAACTGCATGTCTTACCGATAATTTCTCCTTTTTCTTCTTTTCAAGATCAAACATTTTTTTATCAGTTGATTCTCCTCCACGGCTCTGTAGCTACAGCATTAAAAATAGAAAGCATAAGATTCTAAATGCATGTACTGAAGTGACTCCTTTCCAATGATAATGTCTCAACAGGTGGCTTTAACACTTTAAATTGTGCTATTTACTTTTATTAGTTCAATTACAAATGGCAAGAAATTATCTTTCTTTGCATCAATTAAGTTATTAAATAGTGTCAGAAGTTACTGTAGTTTCATTTTCATTGTGTTGGACTCGATATTTCGTGTTTTTTCACACAAAAAAGACATGGTCATGGATGCTTAAATTTGGGGGTTCACTTGTCAAAATTTGCATATATATAGGTGTTTCATTTGTGAATAAACCTCTGCAATAAAGAATGTAAAAAATCAAAACTATGTTGACAAACAATTGCAGTTGTTTCAAACATTAAAATAATACTACCACCTGTACAAGCACAAAGCAAACACCTGCCAAGATCAGTCACTCACATTTAAGATCAATCAGTGCAAACACTACTAACAACACTAAACCAATTAGCTTTCAAAGTTCATGATCTCTTCTGTAATTTGATGTAAATAAATTTGCACCAGCAGTTACTTTCTGAAACCATGGTTCAGTAGTGGCAGAAATCAACTTAAAGATTCCAATTGGTTTGGATAATGTCATCACTCCAGATGTGTATGAAAAATGTAACCAAAGCCAATCAAAATGTGAAAATCCTAAGTAGATTAATAAAATTGGAATCACCCATTTGTTTGAGCATACCTCATGTACAAACCAACTTCAACCACTAAAAACTTAAAGCTTCATCAATCAAAACTGATTCATGCTGAATGGACAATGATGGCTCACATGAAAATGTGTGAAGGATCAAACCTAATGATGAGTGGCTTTGAAAGTGCTGTACATGTTTAATTCAAGGCTGATTACATGAAAAACATTGGTGTATGTCTGCATATTTTTACATGATGTTGATTCGGTGGTTTTGTCATAAATCAGTAAAAGTGTAGGCTTCAGTACTCTGCAGTAATTAGTGTAATTAATGTAAATAGTATTTCTGTAGTAATTGCACTTTATAAAATAGTTCTTGTATTTAACTGATATGTTGTTCAATGAGATGAAGCATGCATGTATAAAATGAGACATGCTTTCATGAAGATTTACATTACTGGGATCAAAGCAGTTTCATTTGAAGAAAGAATAAATTGAATAAATATTTAATTTAATTTTTATATACAAGTATCATTTTTTATATTATTGATTTATTCTTCCTTTCGATTTCAGTAATACAAGTGCTTGAATATCTTGTGCTATTTTTCATTTCTCTCTATCACTGCTGACTGCTCCGGTGGCCAAGTGGTTAAAGCATCCGCCACAGAAGCAGAAGCTTGTAGGTTTGATCCCCTGCCAAGTCATACCAAAGACTTACAAAACTGGTACTAACAGCTGTCTTGCTTGGCGCTCAGCATTACTAGATTACTGTTAGGACTGGTCGGTGACTGGGTGGGACATCATGCTACATGTCTGCGGCATTATGCCCCAGTGCTGGACATCACTATAAACTGCCTCACTGCAGACATCGTAGCGATATGACTAAAAATTTGTTAAAGCTAAATTAATCACACACACTCTCTATCACTGCTTATGTCACAACATATCAATTTAAGTCTGTAAGAGGAAATTTACTGGATATAGTATTGATTAGTTTATTGAAACAATAAAACTGCATTACAATTCCTTTTTAAAGGCTTTTAAAAAACACATAGAAAAAGCAATTTTTATGATCAAATTACAGAAATGGCATTGATTTATCAAAAAACTATCTTTGTCTTTGAGAGCCAAACACAATAAGAAAAACTGGGGAGTGGCTTCTTTACCATATGTGGCCACTTATTTGTTTTGTCTATTCATTTGTGATCATGGAAACAACAAAATCCACAAAAATTGGAACCCAACAAAATAAATTATACTAAAGATGCATTGTATTATGCGGTTGAAAAAAAACATTTTATGAAAATATAAAACAACAAACAATTGTCATAAAAAGTTAAAGTTAAAAAGATTACTTGATTATTGTGAATTAAATCCCAAATAATCCAAAATGTTCTATCACAATGTCCAAGAATAAAGAATGTTCTAAATTAATCCAGTAGTCTTGAATGTCTTGATATAACACAATGATTGAAATCCATACTGTCTCAATAAATTCTAAATAATAAAAAATTAGTGTTTTAGCTCCAAAAGATCAATGAGCATTTGGAATTCCAAAGAATAATTCAAATAAACAAATTTCACTTCAACTGTGATATGATAGATTCAACTGGAAATCCATAATTTCCTTTGGAGTTTCAAAGAAACTGTAAATAAGTTGCTTCCAGAACCATCAAACTTTCTTAACAAGGCTAGAACTTTAATTAACTTTAATTAACAAGGCTAGAACTTTAATTAACTTTAATTAACAAGACTAGAACTTTAGAACAGATCAGAACCAATCTACCAGTGAATTATGACATGTACATATAGAACAGATCAGAACCAATCTACCAGTGAATTATGACATGTAGATATAGAACAGATCAGAACCAATCTACCAGTGAATTATGACATGTAGATATAGAACAGATCAGAACCAATCTACCAGTGAATTATGACATGTAGATATAGAACAGATCAGAACCAATCTACCAGTGAATTATGACATGTAGATATAAAACAGATCAGAACCAATCTACCAGTGAATTATGACATGTAGATATAGAACAGATCAGAACCAATCTACCAGTGAACTGTGACATGTAGATCCGGGTCTTTGTTCTAAAACTGTCATATACTTGTTTTACATTATATCTATGCTATATTTTTTTTAAAATTATTATATTCCTTTTAGTTGACTTTCAAGCTGATTCCTGACACTTGGTATCAATGGGAAGAAAAGAGATTTTTTTATTTCTGTTACAGATAGTGGAAATATTTTCTCAGTATGGTTGTTCCATGAGAAAAACATAATTTTTGACAAAAAGAATTATGTCAAAGTTGATGAAGAGATGACCCTACAAGTGTATATGGATGTTGCTAGTTAATAATGACAGCCATAACATTATATATGTAATGGATTATCAAAAACATCAAAACAATTTGCATGATTAGCTCATTTTCTCCATACATACCTAAATATACAAAATAAGTTATTATTTTAGACTTGGATGTTGCCATCATTTGATACTGTATATCATTTATGACAAGATGCAGAATTTTGAATTGAAGAATATGAACGTCTGTTACTGATCCATGCAATTTTTGGAATAAATAAAACTGAAATTTTCTCTTATATCAGTTCTTGGGTACATTTATAATCAAACGTATTTAAAAAAAGCTTTATACAAATTTCAATATCAATAATAACAAGATTTGTTTGTTTGTCTGATTAGGATTTTTAACTTAGCTTTAACAATATTTCAGTCATATCACTAAGATGTCTGCAGTGAGGCAGTTTATAGTGATGTCTAGCACTGGGGCATCATGCCACACAAACATGTAGGATTATGTCCCACCCAGTCACATTATCCTGACACCAGGCTGAACAGTCCCAAAACTAACCTCTTCATGCTGAGCACCAAGCGATGCAGCTGTTAGTACCATTTTTTGCAAGTCTTTGGTATGACTCGGCCTAGGATCAAACCCACGACCTCCTGTTTCCACGGCGGATGCTCTAACCACCAGGCCACCAGAGTGGTTAATAATAATAAAAAAACTGATAATAAATTATGTAATATCAAAATAAAGAATTATATCTAGCAGACATTGATGTGCAATTAAAAAATTCAAAAATAATTTTAGATCAGATGTGTGAAAAATTTCCAATAAGAGAACAAGCCGACACATCAAAAACTGGAATAGCCATCACTTACTGGCTGGTCGCAAAATATGTCTTCCAAACTCTGTTGAATTGCTTCTTTTTGGACTCGTGGAGTCATTTTTCTCTCTTCTATGAAAGGTAAACTATCCTGTTAAACACACACAGAAACATAATTACTCTAAACCTGAATACAATAAATTAATATTAAGTACTAATTCTCATTTAGTATTAATTAACATTTAAAAGAGTGAATTTAAGTGACCAATACCATTAATTTTCTACTGAAATTTTCTTGTTAAAGCAAATCTGGACTAATGAATTTGTTTTAAATGATGAGCAGTTTTAAAATCCTAAATTTTGAATTTTATAATATTTCAGCAGCTATCATAAGAATATACATTATTTATCAGGGGCCCTGAGTGGCCGAGTGGTCTAAAGTTCGGTCCATTACAGATCACTGCCATCTCACTTCTGTCTGTGTGGGTTTGAGACTCGGATTCAGCCAATGTCGGAATGTGAGAAAACTTGAAAGTAGCTTCTCATGGGTCGGTGGTTCTTTCCGGGGTTTTACGGGTTCTTCCTCCACCATTAATACTGACCACCATGTATAGCCTATTTTGTGCTAAAAATGGCGTAAAAACCCTACAACAATACATTATTTATCCTGGTATACTATGGATGTAACTATACTGGAATCCTTCCACACTGAAATTTACATCAGTACAATTCTGCCAAATTGATATTTTACTCCTGGCATGACTGTAAAATTACTTCGACTGATAGTGGAACTTGTGTTATGCATTCAGAACCTAGTATGAGAGGAAGAATATTTGCCATAACAATTCCAACACAGTCAATTCATCAGTGAATCGTGTGACCAATATGGAGGCTAAGAGTGTTGGCATTAGTAGATATGCAAATCTAGTTGACAGTTGACATTAGTAGATATACAAATCTAGTTGACAGCTGGCATTAGTGGCTATGCAAATCTAGTTGACAGTTGGCATTAGTGGCTATGCAAATCTAGTTGACAATTTGCATTAGTGACTATGCAAATATAGCTGACAATTGGCATCTGTGGCTATGCAAATCTAGTTGACAGCATTAGTAGATATGCAAATCTAGCTGACAGTTGGCATTAGTAGCTATGCAAATCTAGTTGACATTTGGCATTAGTGGCTGTGCAAATCTTGTTGACAGCTGGCATTATCAAGTTGACATTTTGCATTAGTGGCTATGCAAATCTTGTTGACAGCTGGCATTAGTGGCTATGCAAATCTAGTTGACAGTTAGCATTAGTAGCTATGCAACTCTAGTTGACAGTTGGCATTAGTGGCTATGCAAATAAAGTTGACAGTAGACATTAATGGCTATGGCATCAATATGTATCCACAAATATTTCCAAACAATCATCAACATTGCAATCTGATTTCATCTGACCATATTTCCATGAAATATATGCTGAAAGACTTCATTAAAAGATCCTGTTTAAATATATAATTATTATTGTTACATGAAACATACATTATATACCTAACACCTAATAAAAGGAATTTCCTAATAACACAACACATGTGCCATGAATGGCACATTACGTATATGCCACAACCCATTTTTAATACTCTTTTATGACAGCAACTTAAATGTCTGCAAAGAGACCATTTTTCTTTTTTCAATAACAGAGACCTTGGTCCTTGACTTTTGAAGAGAAAAAAAACCCAAATATTTAGCTTCTTTCTTGTCTCAAGTACCATCCATCCACAAAGATTTGATTAGGTATGTGATGGAAAACTAATGTTACGATAAAGAAACCATTTTTCTTCTTACTCGTATTGATCCTTATGTTTTGACAAAGTGTCAAAAGCAGAGTCCTATTTACTGGCCAACTGTACTCGAGAAACAAACAACATTACCTAAGTAAAGACAAAGTAAAGGTTAATCTGATGATAAATGTGCTATTACTTTTAAAAATAGGAAAAATTTCACACCCCATGGAATAATCTATCAACCAGGACAATGAAAGATAAATATAAGTGCCAACGGAAACTATATTTCCGAATCTGAAGATGCTAGAATAAGTTGTATTGAAAAAAAACAAAACAAAATTCAACAATTGGGTTAATACAGTGTTGATTAAGGCTGTCGTGTTTACATGTATAAATGAGACCATTTTGTGTTTGCCCTGTAAGCATTCACAAAACTCTGATTCCATTTAAACAATAAATAAAGGCATAAGACAAAATGATATAACCTGCTTTCATGGTCTCTTTACAATGGCTGAAAAGTATGCATGGCATCCTATCTCCAATCTGGAAGTAATTCACAATGTTTTATTCTAGCAGCAAACAGAAAGCAAACTTGTGTCCTGTAGAGCTTTATTGTACTGGGAGGTACAATGGCATGATCAACAACCAGTTAAAACAGATACACAAGCCGCTTAATAATGATCATTTGGTCTCTGGCAAAAATGTACTTGCACAACAGCTAATCAGTGCATCTGAGTCACCTGTATATTTAAAAACTCACAATTTCAGTGATCCTTAAAGAGTCAGTAATGTTCATGGGGAGGGATTCAACAGTGCTAAATTAAACACATTGTACAAAGTGCAGCAGAGAAAAACAATTTCCAAATATGTTTCTATCTGCTATGCTATTTTATAATACTATAAACATTAGAGATGATTATATTGCTTAGTCCTTGAGTGATGCAGCTGACAATACTGGTGAATGTGATGCATACTACATCTGTATAGGCATTAATGCTAATAGTTATCCTTATTAATTTTGCAAAGGCATTTTTGATAATTTTTGCACTGGCAATAATGCTAATTGTTATCCCTATTAATGTTGCATATGCAATAATGCTAATTGTTATCCCTGTTAATGTTGCATATGCATTAATGCTAATTATTATTCTTATTAATGCTGCATAGGTATTAATGCTAATTGTTATCCCTATTAATGTTGCATAGGCATTAATGCTAATTGTTATCCCTATTAATGTTGCATAGGCATTAATACTAATTGTTATCCCTATTAATGTTGCATAGGCATTAATGCTTTTGGTTAACTTATTAATGTTGTATAGGCATTAACGCTCTTGGTTATCCCTATTAATGTTGCATTGGCATTAATGCTAATTGTTATCCCTATTAATGTTGCATAGACATTAATGCTAATTGTTATCCCTGTTAATGTTGCATATGCATTAATGCTAATTGTTATCCCTGTTAATGTTGCATATGCATTAATGCTAATTGTTATCCCTGTTAATGTTGCATATGGATTAATGCTAATTGCTATCCCTATTAATGTTGCATTGGCATTAATGCTAATTGTTATCCCTATTAATGTTGCATAGGCATTAATGCTAATTGTTATCCCTGTTAATGTTGCATATGCATTAATGCTAATTGTTATCCCTATTAATGTTGCATTGGCATTAATATTAATTGTTATCCCTATTAATGTTGCATAGACATTAATGCTAATTGTTATCCCTGTTAATGTTGCATATGCATTAATGCTAATTGTTATCCCTGTTAATGTTGCATATGCATTAATGCTAATTGTTATCCCTGTTAATGTTGCATATGGATTAATGCTAATTGTTATCCCTATTAATGTTGCATTGGCATTAATGCTAATTGTTATCCCTATTAATGTTGCATAGGCATTAATGCTAATTGTTATCCCTGTTAATGTTGCATATGCATTAATGCTAATTGTTATCCCTGTTAATGTTGCATAGGCATTAATGCTAATTGCTATCCCTGTTAATGTTGCATAGGCATTAATGCTAATTGTTATCCCTATTAATGTTGCATAGGCATTAATGCCAATTGTTATCCCTATTAATGTTGCATAGGCATTAATGCTAATGGTTATCCCTATTATTTTTGCATAGACATTAATGCTTTTGGTTAACTTATTAATGTTGTATAGGCATTAACGCTTTTGGTTATCCCTGTTAATGTTGCATAGGCATTAATGCTTTTGGTTATCCCTATTATTTTTGCACTGGCAATAATTCTAATTCTTTCCGATATTATTTTCTCATAGGCATACATTGTTTTCCAGATATCAAAATTGAATACTATTTGTAAACTCTAGGTCAATGAATTTCCATGTTTCTGCATTCTGTTTATGAGGTAACATTGTAGATATCACAGTGTAGTCATGGAACACACATTTTGGAACTTTCGGTCTACATTTGTTTAAAAATATTCATACCAAGTCAGAATCAACTCAGCTAAATAGGAAAGTTTCATTCTGAATCCTGCTTTAATCTCCATAACACTCTCATTTATATTGTCGAGATAAATGTTGGGGGGAGGGGTCTGAAAAAAGATACAAGTTAAATTCTTCAGTAAAGGGTGACCTGTCATCAGTGAGTAGTATTTACACTTTGAGAAAACAATAGAAATTTTGAGTACCTGAAGACAAAATCAGAGTTAAATACACATGTATATTGACAAATTACATTTTGGTTACCTTTTGTGTAATCAAGTCCACAATAAAAAAATTGCATTGGTCAAATCCTGATATGAAAAACATGACAAGATTCAACGTGAGCATTAAAACGTTCGTCTAGTCGTTATTTACATGCTTCAAGTACATGTACTTAAATCGGCCTAGATTTTGGTCAGTCTGTTCCAATCTTATTGAGGCTAAAAACAGGGGATGGAGCTATTCACGGGGAAATGAAAACTTGTCACAAGTTTATTTAAACAGTACATCATGAAAAATCAAAGAGAACAAGATCAACTAATTGTTAAACAAAGTATGGGTCGGAACTGGCAGCTGGCAGACATGAACGATTAGGCAGGAAAATTAAAGCCTGGTAGCAAGATCAAAAAAATTGTTGGAAAAAAGTATGGGTCGGAACTGGCAGCTGGTCGATATGAACGATTAGGTGGGAAAATTACAGTCTGGCAGCAAGATCAAGTAATTGTTGAACAAAGTATTGGTCTGAACTGGCAGCTTGTTGACATAAATGATTAGAAAACATAGGATTTGTTCCAGCTGGGACCAAGGGCTTCTGTCAACATGTATTTTTATCTTTATTACAATGTTGACATAAGCATGATAATTTGGTAGTAATAGTAGACAAAGGGATTGGGACTTTGCTTTTTGTCAACATAAGCAGCTTGTCGAGATAAGTGATGTCAATATAAATGGGTAGGATCGTATATCCGTATGGTTGTCTTTTAATTTCTATATGGAATATTACATATTGTAGATTTGCCATGTACACTGCTCCTCATTAAGTTTTCCCTAGATTACTCACAAAACTATTTATGTTGGCACAAGCATGGATCCCATTTTTTTCCAAGAAATAATCTAAAAATCGGACCCTTATTTCATGATGGTGAAGAAAATTGCAATCAAACTTCATGAAACCTTGATATATTGCTTGCTTTTTATCATCAAAAATGGCTGTTAGTGTCCAGAAATTTAAAACAACTTCAAGATATTCTCCACCTATAATAAAAAGTTCTAAATTTTGTTACATTTTCTTTATATAAAAAATTCTCAGTACAATGCAAACAATCTTTGATAAAAATTTTGATCAGTAAAAATGTCCCTCATGCCGGCTGGTGTAAACACCTTAAGAAAGAAGCAGTAATGAAAAATGTTTTGTCAAGTCAAATTTGTGTTTTAGGCATATATTTCAGTTTCAGTATTAGCACACATATGCCCTTGAATTGAAATGTTAAAAATGTAACTCTAACATAACTACAACTGCAGGTGTTTCTGCAAGAACCCAATTTAGTAACAACTGTGTCATGTTCTTTGATTTGCAGATGTACTTGTTGTATTGTTACATTCAATTAAAAGCAGACAGACACTGCAGAATCAAGTTGAAATTAAATAAAGAGAATAAATAGTACAAATAAATAAAAAGATAAACAGCATACATATCCTACCTATGTAAGAGCTAGCAGTCAGTCATGTGTCCGGTCAAATCATTTGAACTGACCACTGTTTGAAATATTATTGGGTAAGTAACAATTAAACTATCTTAAATTATCCTAGTCATTCAGAAATGTGATCAAAGATGGCATGTCAACCATGCGATAGGACTACTCAATAAATTCAAAGCTTTGTCTGAACAATACGTTTTACTATGGAGAAGTCAATTCCAGTGTTTGTAGTTGAATTGAAATTCCTGAATCTAAGTAATCAGAGATTTGCGAAGGATAAGCTGAATTTTCACTTTTTCCAGCAATGAAAATACTACATCAATATTTCACTAACAAAACAATTTGTGAAAAAAATCAACTTTCAACACTGATCATTTTTTCACAAAATAAATGTCTCTACTTTTTTAACAAAAGGGGTCTTGTCTGATGTACAAAGTGTAGTGATGTAATAATAATGTTTTGGAGGTACACAACATGGCACAACTGTATACGTGTTGAAACTTCTCACAGTATTTTTTTTTTCTCGGAATCTTCTAGAGAATGGTTATCTTGAAAATAAAGGTAATTTATACAAAAAGTGAAGACAATTATAAAATGTATTGAGTCATTAACCTGCACCAGTACCCACCCACCCTTCCATAGTACCTTGATGTCTTTCCTAGATGACACCCCCTTCTTCATTTGTCAGCGGTCCCTCATTAACTTGTATACTCACTTTTAATGTGGTCTATGTTGGTATACCCCATGCGCATGAGTTATTCAGGGAGAGGTGTATTTTATTCAATCAAGATACATTCTTAATTGTCAACACTAACCGTGGCTGAAGTCAGAACACCTTCATCGAATAAACTAAACCCCATATCATCATATTCTTCCTCTGCTGATTCTACAACCTGTCAAAATAGAATGGAGATTAAAAGATACAATTTAACATGACACAAATATTGGTGGCCATTTCGAAAGAGTGCTAAAAAAATTAATTCTCATTTCTCTATGATTATTTATAATACGCATTTACTGTCTTGAAGGACCACTGCTATTTGAGACCACCTGTCTTTAGAGGCCATATCGTTTTGGTAAAAAGAGGTGGTCTCTCAAGACAGGTTCGACTGTATAAAGGGTAGAGACATCCCTCATTATGATAGCCATAAAAGTACTCCACATTAAAATTAGGGAACTCATATAAGCAGTAATGTTTCGACAAGGCTGTGTCCTGATGCATAAAAACATAAAATATTGGAAGAGAATTTGATGATAAGAAGTAAAACAAAATACATTATTATTGGATTTCATGACTATAACAGGAGGCCTAAGTGAGCCTGATATCACTAAAGTAAATAGTTCACATAAATCCAATTGATAATACAATTTCACCACAAAAAAACTAACCAAATTTGTACAGGGGAAGGATAATTGTTTGTACATCATTGCTGCACAGTCTATAAATGTTAGATTCATATATCTTCTGTCTTATACTACATATACAAAATCACTTTCCCAGCAGAAAATGGACAAGTCATCCATATAAACCGCATTGTTCCCTGGATCTCTACCTGACCGTGAGGATTGAATTTTTTTTATACTTTGAGACCAAGTTTCGTTCTTGTAAGTTATAGCATATGAACAATAATTGATTTACAACCTCTTCAAATGTTTTGGTGCTTAAATCCAGCAGACCAAGACCACTTTCACTTTCATCTCTTGGACATTCAAGGGAGCTGTATAATGTAGCATTATCATCAACTTGTAATAATAAATATCATCATACACTAAAACACACTGATAAAACCTTCAATCTAGAATTCATTTATGTCCTATAAATAAACAGTCAAGCCTGCCTACAGCATCCAACCTTTGGTAATTAAAGCAAAAGTAGCCTTTGTAGACAGATGACCTCTGAAGAGAAGATGAGCTCTCAAACTTGGTTTTATGTTCTATGAACCAAAATGCATTAGCACTGATATTTAGTGTTATCATTATTATTATCATTATTATTATTTCACAGTATGCTACCAAAGTATTTAGTGAACCAATTTATCAAAAAGAAATAAAACAAAATTTAATAAAATAAATTCCACATAAGGATACTGTACCTTAACTTTAAATGATCCATTAAGTACATTTAATAATAACAAAGTCATAAAAAAATCAGTGATCTTGGATTGTTTTGTTCTTATCTCCATCACTATTTTAGTTACCTGTAATAATAGTGAAACACATTACTGACTTTTTGTTATGGTAATTGGTGTAATTAGGTATGAAAACAGGTGTTCACATTTGACATAGCTTATAAATTTAGCAGCTGCTCAAATTCACTGAAATCAAAAGACAACATTTGCTTGCGACCTTTGATTATTAGGGAATAAAAAGAACAGATATTGTTTGCAGCACCTTAGCTGTATAGGATATCACCAGTGTCCAAGTTTCATTTGACCATCAACACCCCACTTTTGATATTTGTACATTTATGTTGGGGTGTATGGTCAGAGTATATTGCCTTTAATATAGTTAGAATTTGCCATCAACATGTGGTGATCGCATAGGATAGCCACAGACTAGATGTCCTAATAAAGCTAGACAATGTTACATCAAGTCCTGCAAGAAAATGATACATAAATGATACATAAAATGATACAAAAATGATTTCTTTTCTGTAAAAGTGTGAGTATTTACTTATGTTTTTAATCCACTGACAGATGAGATGAAAATGGAGTCAATGAAATTTGACCAGATACTCTCCATTTGTATTGCTAGTCACATGACTACATCTATTCTCACAACGTAAATGTCCATGACATCAGGGGACCAATAGTCACAAGCTATCAACAAACCCCTTCCCAGTGTTGTTGTACGAAATATTAAAATATTAAATGAAAAGTCACACACCGATCATAAAAAATGAAATGTCACATAATTCTGAGGAACAATGAACAGTTGTTGTTTTAGGGGTTAACGCCATTTTTCAGCACAATATAGGCTGGCGGCCAGTATTATTGATGGAGGAAGAATGCGGGAAAACCCCCAGAAAGAAAAGCCGACGAACAATAAGCTACTGGCAAGCTTTCTCACATAACTACATTAGCCGAATCTGAGATTCGAACCCACGCAGACAGAGGTGAGATGGCAGTGATCCGTAATGGAAAGCACTTTAGATCACTCGGCCACTCTGGGCCCCCCAGAACAGAATCCTGTCACTGTTGCAGCAGCTTGCAGAAAGTCAGATTCCTCATGTGTTAGAGCATATGTCAGCAACGGTTCTCTCCGCTTGATTACTGCATCAGAATAATCCTTGCCGATAAAAATGAAAAACGCCTTGCTTTCAACGCCAACATGTCAGACATTTGAGTTTCACAAGATTATGCTAAGCACAATTGAAATATGAAACATTTATACAATGATACATGTAATATACCTTTAAATATACCATGCCTCTTTAAATATACCATGTACCATGCCTCTTTAAATATACCATGCCTCTTTAAATATACCATGTACCATGCCTCTTTAAATATACCATGCCTCTTTAAATATACCATGTATATATAACTTGTAGCAAAAGGATTTCATCAAACAAAATAGGTTTAATCTGAATACTTGGAGCATTCACTGCTGTAACAATGCCAAGACTGCAGAAGGAAGGGTGAAACCACTGCTTGATTAAGAAACACATTGCCACTGACCACAGAAGACAGATGACTGCTGAATACACAACATTTATATAGGACATTTACTGGTGGGGGGGATTATAATGACCATTGTGATAATTATCATATGGTATCACATAATTTCTGAACCCAAAATGTACATTTTACTAAACATTTTGGTTACATTTGAAATCATTCTGTTCCTAAAAGGTATCACAGCAGTGAATTGTTTAATTCATCTCTAATTATCAGCAATCCGATCCTCTCATACAATGATCTTGATTATTTTCCCAATGCCCTTGATTGTTTACTCACTGACCTTAACTGTTTACCTTATTGCTGCCATATCATTTTGGGTAATCCATGTCCATTTAACACTGTTATATCTGTATCCATATAGTGATACCCATGCAAAGATACTGCCAGAAGCAAAACCCTGGCAATATAATGGTGATTAAACATTTAGTTCTAAATATATAAAGGAAACTATTGCAAATATTTTAGGAAGATAAACCTTTCAAATAAATGTAAACTGGAATTCCTTAGAAAGACAGTTAGAAAATGAACACATTTTCAGCTAGATAAACCTTTCATATAAATGTAAATTTGTAGTTCGTCTAGATATTAGGAAATAACTTTAAAACAACTGTTAAAAATGACTAACATTTTCATGTAGACCAAACATAAAGGTAACATATGCCCAAGATCTTAAAAAAGTTTTAAAGAAACCAAGAGAGTAAAAAGAGTTAATCTAGGATCGAAATTTGTCATATAAAGTACATTCACTTTGAAAGTCTCAGATTTTTATGGTGGAAGATAATAAAAACTGTTCATCGATTTGACATAATAAAATGTCTGTATTGCAAGTCTGTAAGCTAATATAGTCAACAAGACTATGTTCCATCATCAGTTAACATTGGCATAGTAAGCAAGTCCATCCTTCAAGTTTACCATTCAGTATATAAGCATGTCTGTTTTACGTTCTTCATTCAGGAAGTATGTATTTCTGTGCAAGTTCACGTTTCCAAAATTCATCATTCACGAGATATGTATTTCTGTGCAAGTTTACCCTTCCAAAATTCATCATTCCCGAGGTATGTATTTCTGTGCAAGTTCATCCTTCCAGTCATAGATGAGCTTTCAGGCATGAGTGTTATAAATGCGAGTGATCCCTTTTTATAGGAATGTTCTGAGTCTCCAATGGTAGGTTGCATGTTTAAAAGTCTGTGAAGTTTTCATTAGTCATGACTGTACAACATAACATTTGATAGCAAATTTATAAGTAAATTGTGTTTCTCAGAGTTGACTTACCCAATCACATTAATGTTAGGGATGTATGCATGCTACTTCACCTTTTTCTGTCTCGTATAAACAAAAGGCAATAACTCCTGCCTATTACCTCCCTTTACCACCACCAGGTGTCACTAATTTTTAAGTTGAGCAATATACTAATGAGGGTGAACACATGGTTGGCTGGTTGGTAGGATTTATAATTAATACGATTGGGAAAGTATTCTCTGGTAGGTCGGAATCTTCCTGATTAGATCTATTACTGTAATAACTCAGAACTTATACCATCTGCGAGGGACACTATCAAAATCATCTTGCATTTCCGATCCCATAACTTTATTATGTTTTTTTGGTACCAAGATGGTAGGAGAGTGGGCAAATGCCCACAACGATCCACCGCCCAAGCTTCTGGGTCTGGAACTGGAAATACAAAGGTAGGCAACTTGTGATTCCAACTTGTAGCAAAAGAATGAATCATTGGATGCCCCATACAGTGCACAAATCTGAATAAATACCAACTGATGGAAAGACTATTCTGTGTGAAGCACTTGACCTTTCCTGGAAAGAGTGTCAGCCAAGACCTTGAGTCTGCTGGGAATGTCTTATTTGTACACTACTGTGGAGGTTGCCACACCAACGTAGAAACTACCAATCTGAACAAACAGGTCAGGTGATCTGGTGCCCCTGTTTGAGGAGTTAGGTCACCACCACAGAGTTGCTGGACATAATAAAGACTGTTCGGCCTTAAAGCCAGTCCTTCCAGAAGTGAAAGCCTTCATTTCTAACAGGTTGATGTGGCAAGGCCCATCACTTGGCTCCAACATGCTGCTGGTTGCTGATAGTTTTGAAGACCTGCAACAGGTTGACACAGCAACCATACTGGCCTTAGTACATGCTGTTATTTCTACTTCTGGCTTCTTCAACACAATCCCAATGGTCAGCTGACCATGGCTGCACCATTAATGCAGGAATTATCATATACTGGGCATGACCATGACTGCCTGATCGAGGAGACTTGAAAAGGTACACCATTCACCTTCTGAAGAAGAAACATTCTGGAATAAAACCTCAACAATTGTGGATTTTGCACAATCTCCACCCTCCAGTTTTCAATGAGTCTAAATCTCCTGCTGAAGAAAGGCATCATTCTCCTGATTTGATGATGCATCTATGAAGAGGAGAGGGGAGTAAGATGGATAAATGAAATCTCAAAGCCAAAATGACCTGTGTCACCCAATTATTCTGATGGAATAGTATGATCCAGTGAGCATGAAATTGCAAGAAGCAGCTGTACACAGGTAGACTCTACATGGGCAAAGGAGATGGTAAATCAATGTCTATAGTTGGGAGGCTTGAAGGTTGCCTGGCTTGGTTAGGTTGTTGTTTCCTAGCATTGGGCTGGGATCTATATTACACAGTTAACTGAAATGACCCTAGTCCCAAGTCTGATTATCATTTGTCTGCAGTGGTGGAAGCTGCTTGTTTCAAAAACACCTGTGTGGGCTGAGTGGCAAGTTAGAGGGGTAGTTCCTCAGCTGCCTGCCTGCCTGATTTAGTAATGGTGGTCATATTTATAGCGGATCGGCATCATTGAACAAATCTGAAAGACCTATCTGTCTGGATGATTTCTTACATTTTTGGCCAAATTCTGGTTAATGTTTCTTTTTTTAAAGTTCAGAGGCTGGATTCAGGAGATAATAAAATTTTCCACATGTAAAATCATCAGGTAAGTATTATTACCAGTTGAGAATTTGAGATTCTGCATTACTGGCTGATTCAGCTCAGAGCTAACTGGAAAACAAATTCTCAAGGAAACAAGTGGAGAAAATTGCATACAAACTGTCTCTTGCACCACCCTCATTAAAAGGCTATTCTATCAATTGGTCACACAATAAAACCTGTATTGAAAGAACATAGCCAAGAGAGACCACCTGTCTTGAGAGAACATTCTCTATGTGCAAACTTATTTACTATGTATTCTTAAGATCAGATTTTAGATTTTAAGAAGATGCAGTCCCTTAATTTTCCTTAAGTAATATGAAATACTAATGACCGAACTGTCAGCCATTACAATCTTTGATGATAATAACTTCGTCATAATAAAAGATACCTTAAGTCCTCCTCCGCCTCCTCCTCCTCCTCCTTCATATTCATCATCTGCATCACCTGCACTCTTCTTCCACTGAAATAATAATAATAATAATAATAATAATAATAATCCACATCATTAACATTAGTAATGATAAAGACAATAACCACCATTGTTATCACAATCTTTTTAACAACTACAACAACAACAACAACAACAATAATAATAATAATAATATGGTGTTCACTATAGCCAGTCAAACATTTCGGAATAAAAAAGAATAATGAAATTTCAGTCATGATTCTAGCCTTGTCAATTTCTTTATGCTTCTATGATTTAAAGGGGTGAGAGACATTATTCCCACCATCACTTCAAATTGAAATTTCAGTTTCACACGCTTTCCAGAAGCTATCACCTTTTCGAGCAGAAATATCTGCCAGTTATTGCTGCATGATGTGATTAACTGCTATACTCGTCTCCTTGTGGTTTTGGCGTACACAATATATGAAAGACAAAGAAATCCTACAGATGTGCAGTCAACTGCTTTGCATTACTTTCATACTTCTTTTGCTTTTCTCACACTAACTCACTAACACAAACACATTATATATTTTATCCACACAAAATTGGACTTAGTGCTTAAAAGTCACATTGCCATATTTGCAATTATTTTCCACAAAAAATACTGAGAGAGATAAAGAGGGTGCACAAGTCTGTGGCAACCACAGTTATCCATTTAGGATGAATCAGCTTGATTGACAAAGTTTTAAGTATGGTGGTTGAAATGGTTTGTACGTGAGGCATACTCAAACAGATAAGTTATTCCATTGCTTTTCAATCTAGTTAGCATTTACACTTTTTAATGGGCTCTGAACACATCAAGGTATTGACACTGCTTGCTACCAGCACTAAGAATCGGCAGTTGGTTATGTTTCATTTAGATGTGGAATGATGACATTATCCAAACCAACTGAATTTAAGTTGAATTTTATCACTATGAACCAATTCATTTATGCCACAGTGATCAGAAATAAACTTCTCGTAAAACTCTAGGGACAGCATTTTACAGAAAATATACTTTTAGTAATTGATTAGCTTGGTGTTGCTAACTATGCCAGTTCTCTTTGATAAATGCATCAAATACAATAATGCAAGGTAACAGCCTTGAGCAATAAATGGAAAGTCATGTGTTTGATTTACAAGTTCAATGACGACATGATTGATTGAAATCTGATTTGAATTTGCTTTCTCTTGAATCACTATATTAACACCATGTTCATCAGAAAATAATTAACAGTGTAAAGATCATACACATGTACTTCAATAATCAATTAGCTTAATTGATGTTGGCTGTATTGGCTCCTTTTGATTTTGTGTATAAGTGACTGACCTTGACAAATGTTTGATTTATGTTCATATAGTTGTCAGCCATTAATCACTTAAATGACTATTGTTTATTGTCAGTCATTTAATCACTTAAATGACTACCGTTTAATGTCAGTCATTTAATCACTTAAATGACTACCATTTATTGTTAGCCATTTAATCACTTAAATGACTACCATTTATTGTCAGACATTTAATCACTTCAATGACTACCATTTATTGTCAGCCATTTAATCACTTAAATGACTACCATTTTATTGTCAGCCATTAATCACTTCAATGACTACCATTTACTGTCAGCCATTTAATCACTTCAATGACTACAATTTATTGTCAGCCATTTAATCACTTAAATGACTACCATTTATTGTCAGCCATTAATCACTTCAATGAAGAATCAGATATGTGTTGCAGGAAAAATTTATGTAGAAAATATGAGTGAGAATATTGGTGAGAAGTTTGAAGTCCATTAAACATTGATTTAGTGTGGATGCTGATGCATGCAGTTGAAATATGTAATTGTCTGTTGTAATTGTCTGTTGTAAATTGGACAAAATCAGGAATTTCATTGCTAATAGCATTAATCACTTAAAAGATTACCATTTACTGTCAGCCATTTAATCACTTAAATAATTACCATTTATTATCAGCCGTATAATAACTTAAATAATTACCCAAAAATTTCAGTCATATCACTATGATGTCTGCATTGTGGCAGTTTACTGTGATGTCTAGCAGTTACATGATGCCACAGACATGTAGCATGATGTCCCACCCAGTCGCATTATCCTGACACCAGGCTGATCAGTCCTTACACTAACCTCTTAATGCTGAGCACCAAGTGAGGCAGCTGTTGGTACAATTTTTATAAATCTTTGGAATGACTCAGCCAGGTTTGAACCCATGACCTCTTGCATCCGAGACTGACAATCTAACCACTAGAATGGTTTACATAGCATATGCAAGTTTTTACAATGTATGGATGCAAAAAATATTTCAAGTGTCACATTATTTATATGCTGTTTATAGTAGCCAGGTTTCCTTGTACTAAGGTCTATGTTCCAACAAGAAACTATCGTGCCTGAAACTCAAAACAATTCAAAGACCACTCAGGTGGCCTTAAGTGGTTAGAAGAAATAGTGACCAGACTGATGCTATTAGCAAATGAAATTCCTGATTTTGTCCAATTTACAACAGACAATTACATATTTCAACTGCATGCATCAGCATCCACACTAAATCAATGTTTAATGGTCTTCAAACTTCTCACCAATATTCTCACTCATATTTTCTATATAAATTTTTCCTGCAACACATATCTGATTCTTCAATAATGCAAGGTACCCTAATTGTCTCCATATAATTAATTTGATGAATACTGTTGACTGATTTATATAAGGAGAAAAGCCACCAATCCAAATATGCTAGCCACTCATTGATCTGATTAAGTAATCACAGTCCATACTACAACAGACCTACCAAACCTAACAAGACCTTCTCAGAATTTCTGTTGCTTATTTTCTCTCCATAAGTCAGAAAAACTTTCAGTAAGAAGTAACAAAATGTCTGCTATTTTCAAGTTCAAAAACGTATGTTGATAAAGTTCACTTTACGGATTATCTCCATAAGAGTTTGATAAAATTGTAAGGGTTGGCTACCAGTCTGCCAGTGTCAACCCTTAAATACACAAGAATAGCAACGGTTGGCTTCTAGTCACTCAGTGTCAACCCTTAAATACACAAGAATAGCAACGGTTGGCTACCAGTCTCCCAGTGTCCACCCTTAAATACACAAGAATAGCAAATGATTGTTTTTTGTTGACATACAAATTTGTGGTACCAGCATTTTTCATCTGACACAATTAATGCCTGGGATCTAGTAAACTGTCCCAACTGTCAGTTGAAGAAATGGAAAAATCTTTGCACAGCATGTGACACTTGTTTATGTTGTCTTATGTTAGGTAAAGGAATATGGCCTGCACAAAGAATCAATCCAGTCACAACAATTGTTGCCTACCATATTGGTTGCAGGGTAATTAACTAACAAAAATCCACATGGAAAGTTTGTATTTACTTTTCAGAGCCAAGAATAAATGTATTAGATTAACAATAACAAGTAAATTTAAATTAACATAAAATATAGATATGACTGATATCAAGGGCAACCAACTATTAGAAAGCTTACAAACAACAAGACACACCTTCTTTGATAAATCAATCCCCAAATCTCTCTTCATACTGAAGGTTGGGGGCTAATTTGTCAAAGTACACAACATTATTTTAATTTTAAAAAACTGTTGGTTTACCTTTTTATTTGCTCATCTTAATCCAGATTAAATAAGTAACACTTTGTGCCTACATGCAATGCAATTATCACAAATATATATATATATATATATATATATATATATATATATATATATACACAACAAAAGCAAGCAACCAGATTTCAAAGTCTCAAAGCTGGTTTTCCATGGAACAACTATGGTTTTTCAAACATTTTCTACACTTGAATACTAGTAATTTAATACTGAAAATTTTCTTTATTAATAAAATTAACTAATTCATTTGCAGTCAATATTTGTTTTCATTCCTCTCATTCAAAAGAAATAATTTAACCACATATTCATTTGTTGAGATGCTTTTCTGTTTTGGATTTTTTCACTTTCTTCTTTTAGATGACTGTAAACTGTGTGATCTGTTGATTATACTTAAGTTGAATTCTTTCATACAAACCATGACATTATATATTTTATTCAACACCTATGAAATTAAGCCGGTGACAAACAGTAATGATATTGGTATGGGATTAAACTACTGTCACAACATATATTTGTGACAGTCATTATCATGGCAGCTCCTGTAAATGTCAGAAACTCAATCACTTCCTTTTGTTTATTTTAAAGTATTGTTTACAATATAACTTTCTCTACATTATGGTGACTTTGAAACCATGTTTGATAAGATTGGTTGATTAGCAATATGCGCTGTGTAAAGACATGATTATACTTAAGTTGAAGACTTTCAGACAAACCATGACATTATATATTTCATTCAATACCCATGAATATTCAACAAAAACACCTGTGAATATTCAACAAAAACACCTGTGAATATTCAACAAAAACACCCATGATTATTCAACAAAAACACCCATGAATATTCAACAAAAACACCTATGAATATTCAACAAAAACACCCATGAATATTCAACAAAACCACCCATGAATATTCAACAAAAACACCTGTGAATATTCAACAAAAACACCTGTGAATATTCAACAAAAACACCCATGAATATTCAACAAAAACACCCATGAATATTCAACAAAAACACCTATGAATATTCAACAAAAACACCCATGAATATTCAACAAAAACACCCATGAATATTCAACAAAAACACCTGTGAATATTCAACAAAAACACCTGTGAATATTCAACAAAAACACCCATGAATATTCAACAAAAACACCTATGAATATTCAACAAAAACACCTATGAATATTCAACAAAAACACCTATGAATATTCAACAAAAACACCTGTGAATATCAATGTTGTTGTTGTCTGTGGATTAAGCCAGTGACTAACTGTAACAATATTGGAACTTTCTCAACATTATGGTGTCTTTGAAACTATGTTTGATAAAATTGGTTAATTAGCAAAAGTACCTCTGAACATGCGCCGTATATAGGCATTTCCAATTCTTGTGCACTGATGACACCTGCATTTCCAAGAGCCTAAAAAAAATTGTAAAAAAATTAACAACTTCTACTATATTTCTGAAGACAGCATATTCATAATAAGAGAACATGAATGTAATATTATGTGCTGCACCATCTTTAATACTCCTCAATGTCAGCAATGACCTTCCACTCAAGACGCAAATACTAGCATGTAGCAGATGATGCAACAATTTCTTTATCAAGTAGATTTGTCAACTCAACTTGTATTTCATTTGAATTCAAACAGTCTTTTTAGCAATGTACAGTCTGCATATCGCCCTTGCCACAGTACGGAAACTACTCTTCTGAAAGTATTTAGTGACATTCTCTCTGCTTTGGATAGTGGAAAGATTACAGTCCTCTCTCTCCTTGATTTATCTGCAGCATTTGACACAATAGACCATGAAATATTAAATCACCGTCTCCAGCATGTATTTGGCATTCAGAATATAGCCTTACCGTGGTTCAAGTCCTACTTAGTCAACAGGACACAAATTATATCTGCACATGGAATACACTCCAGCCCAGTTGACATATGTTGTGGTGTTCCACAGGGATCTGTTTCTTGCATCTGTTCTCTTCATTCTGTACACTCAGCCGCTCTCAAGTGTCATAGATCATCACCCAGTGTCGCACCAATTATACGCCGATGACACCCAAATATACAAGTCTAGCCACCTAACTGAAGTTGATGCTAACATCCATGGAGTAGAGAAGTGCATGTCTGATGTGAAATGATGGATGACATGTAACAAGCTGCATATGAATGGTGATAAAACTGACGCTATTCTGATCATAATACAAAGACTTTTTCATTCACATCCTTTCAATCAGACAATAAATATCAGCAACACCAACACTAAATTCTCACAGTCAGTACGGAACCTAGGCGTTACTCTAGACAGTACTCTCACATTGCACCAACATGTCATGAACATATGCAACATTAAATTCTTACAGTCAGTACGGAACCTAGGGGTTACTCTAGACAGTACTCTCACACTGCACCAACATGTCATGAACGTATGCAAGGCTGCATATCTTGAACTGAGACGCATCAGTTCCATTCGTAAATATATTTCAGTTGATGCCACTGCTCAGTACCCTACATTGGCTATCAATTCGATACAGAATCAAACACAAAATTTGTTCTCTGTGCTATGTTTCAATGACAGACTCCAGTCCAACATACCTATCCAGCCTCACCCATGTGTATACACCAACTAGATCCTTACGCTCTTCTTCTGATAATCGTATACTCATTGTTCCCAAGGTGAAAACAAAGTCATATGGACAACATTCGTTTGCACACCAGGGCCCGGCGACGTGGAACGAATTGCCCATTGAAATTAGACACAGAGACATAGTGGTCCCTTTTAAGAGTGCTCTCAAGACTCACCTGCTTCGACTGCAGGGACAAACTTAGCGACCTAATCATGTTTTGTATCTTATATGTTTTCAGCATGTTTTTATGTTTTCCAATTTCATTGTTTTTGTCATTTGTTGTTCTGTAGTGTATTTATATCATTATTGATGGTGTAATGCGCTTAGAGCTTCAAAAGATTAAGCGCTGTACAAAGTCCTCATCATTATTATTATTATTATTATTATTATTATTATTATTATTAAGTACATCAAGATTTATATTATTGAAACAGGGTGCGACCAAACGAAAACCTCTTTGTTCTGTCTCAAGATGTCAAAGACAACCTGTCACCATGGGTAACATATGCATGTGTATGTGGGAATATAAGTGAACAAACAGCTGATGCGCCCATCCCATGCGGTGGACATACAACACAAGAATGTCGTTCAGGTCCCAAAGTGAGCACAAAAGCTTGCAAGATTATAAATACACGGCGCAGACGATCAGTATTAGCCAAAGATCGTTTTCCCGCACCAACTGATCGTATAAGGCGTTCCACAACAAATCAGGTAAAGCATCGTCATATTCCCAGTCATTACAGTGAATACAATGCAAAGCAAGTATGGCCTATGAAGTAATGGTGTATGTTAGTCAATCCATCTTGAGTAAACACTCAGTTTGGTGTTGCATTTAGTTCCTATTTCAGACACTGTTCCATGTGGAGTCATATTAATCAGTATATAAACGTGTAATGTGAAAAAAGGCAACCGTAATAAATATTAAGCGGTCAAGTGTATTTGGTAGAGATTTGCGTTTAGGTCATTCTATCAGGATATCATGGTCTGTCAAGTCATACAATTTAACATGCAATTGTGAAACTATGGTACAAGTTTTGCAAAATTCAACCAATAATGTACTTACCAAGTACACTGAAACATTTTGAAAAATAAAGTATTGAGTATTAGGTCCCAAAAGTGTACAAAAATGAATATCCCAAATCCTAATGAATAAAGTTGTAAGTAATTTCGGGGGATAATCCATACAAGAGCCAACACTAAATTCATGTGCATATAGTCTCAAATGTACATGTGGCCTAAAGTGTGGGTATGTGCTAACAGTCTTCGATGTATCCAAAAAATATACTCCAAGTTGTCTTTGTCTGAATTCACTATATTTCAACATTAATGTTTCTGTCAAACAATATTATTGAACTGCAGCTGTAATTCCAGTGAATAACAATTTGACTAATTACCTCCATCAAACTCAAATACTGAACACAACAATAAGAACGATTCTGCTAAAGATGTTAAATCGATAATGTGTAATTTCTCAAATAACAACATAATATTGAACAAACTGAGACACTTTTGAGTATAACCACTTAGGGAATCACAAGTTCATTTCTAGAAAATTCTAAGTTGTCAACAAACTCAGTTACTAAGATTATAATTAAGAATGTAGAAAACATCAGCTGCATCCGGGTTATCCATATACATACCAATGTCCGATTAAGATAAGCATGTTCCATTAACAATGATAGGAATATTTAATCCCCATCTATAGTGAAATACTTTAAATATGTATTATTTTGTGTGCATAACAAATTAACCTTATTTTGATGAGATCACATAAATACAATAATGCATAACATATAAGAATGGAGAAATAAAAAACAAATAATAATTAGAAATACATAACACTTATAATAATGTAATCTTTATTTTGTGGTTAAGTGGTTTATTTGTACCTCTGACTATAGTTCCAGGATAAGGGTTTCGATTATATACTTTTCTCTGTCACTATCACACCTACAATCATATAACTTATAATTGGTGATTAGTATTACTATTATTATTACTGTTAGTATTATTATTAATATTAATATTATCATTATCATCATCATCACAGACACAAACACACACAAACATATATATATATATATATATATATATATATATATATATATATATATATATATATATATATATATATATAATTCAAACATGAAGAATGTCCTTTGTGTTGTGGCAGCAGGAAGAAAGTATCCACATGACAAAAGAAGAAGCCCTGATTTTCTGCCAAGGTTACATGAACAAAAGTCAAATATATACACTGTGTCAAAACGTTCCCTCTACACGTTCAGAAACAAATGTTGAAACCTGTGCCGTGGATATAGTTGTAAGTACCGTTAATCCTTTTCCTTGCTGGTAGGTAGCATATACAGGAATTTGGGACTAAGAGAATAAATTAATCTATTATCCATCTTAACACAATCATGTTTTAAAATGTTTCATCTTTTCTCAACTTTATGAAACTATACGTACCATTTATGTTATTATTTTTTAAATCAATGGTATCGGCATATTATATATAGATGTGCATGCTGTCACATGGTGGCATTTTGACATGTTTTGTTCAATAAACTAATTTTTAATACAAGCCATTACAATCAAGCATGTGTTACACAGAATCTGCAATCAGCTGTTAAATATGTGACTTAAAACGATTATAAACTCTCTTTTTAAAGTGAAGACGTCAACAATAAAATTATATGTGCATCTGCTGTTAGCACAACTGTTTATGAGTCTGAATTATTGCCTTTAATCAGCCGTATATTCTACAAGGTCCATCATTCTGGACATAATGGTTGAGATTCATTCCCTTAAATTGGTTCGAGAAAAATAAAAAAATGACGAGTCCCTGTCACTAATAGCGAAAACAACTTTAACAATATGGTAACATAGCTCTTTAGTCAATTCTTTTTTCTCAGCATACGAACACAACTGTTTGGTCTGAATCGGCTAGGGAATCCATGAGAGAACAATGTTTGAATGAAATATCAAGAAATAACACTTTCCGCGAGGTCGAAGAAGCTAGGGGAATTGTTGCAGAGATTCAGGAGAAGGCATGCCCATCGATGTGCAGCAACAGAGGCCACTGTGTCAATGGTAAACCGTACGTCAATATTTGATATTATATGAGTACCAATGTAAACTAACTTTCCAATGAAGGCATTAATTTGTCAGTGTCATGTGAATTGAAGATGGCAATAATAAAAATATATCGCATCATAATGACCTTAAATTTAGGAAATATTATCATTTTGAAATAGAGTCGATTGTTAACATTCTGACTTGGCCTCACCTCAATGGTCACGGCTAGGATAAACTAGTCACGTGATTCGCATGCAGTAAGATAACGGATTACGCACATTATTTGGATCTGTACCTCCAATATCTAACCCAGAATCAATTTAATGTCACGATCTGTTTATATTCAAACCCTACCCTAGTTACAGAACATGTGTATTGGATAAGTAAAATATGATTATATTCTTGAAACATCCACGGTTTAATGTAAAATTATTAACTTAGGCCATAAAAGCAATCGATAAAATTTCACCGGTATGGTGGTGTCAATAATAACATTTTTGTAAGTAATGGACAATTATAACCAATAAAAGCATCAGCATAATCGTATAGTTCTGGAAAATTAGAAATGTTTATCAACCTTTATATATGTTGTACTTTTCCCAATAAAGCAGCGCTTTACGGACCTATGATTGATACAAAAGGTACATTGAAGAATCTGCTGATCCAACACTCACACACACACTATATATATAGTTAGGTACATTGAAGAATCTGCTGATCCAACACTCACACACACACTATATATATATATATACACACACACACACAAAGAAGAAAATTGTCGTGATGCGTAAAAGCTAGACAGAAAGAAAACCAATTGTATATTACATTATAATTCAACAGGAACTTGCATGTGTGATCCTGGATATGGTGCCAGTGACTGTTCCACAAATCTTCAGGAGCCGCCAGACATTTTTGGTCTCTTGGATAACGGGCTTTGCGATGAACGTCACGTTGAATGTGATCATGCATTTGTTTACGGTGAAATATTTGTGGAGGGGGAGAATTTAACATGCAGGATAAAGTCATTTACGGTAAGTCTGCTTCTTGTTTAATTTTTATTCCACATGCTTGTAATTATTTTGTAGCGTATATTCATGTACCAGAACAGACGGATATTTATGTTTGAGCTTTGAAATTTCTAAGTGAAGTTATCCTTGATGTCAACTCAGTAACATTTAATATTAAATTTTTCAGATGTCTTACAATGGGAACAAGACATTCGAGAAAACTGACTACATTCCTGCTGAGCATGAGACATTGTTTGAGGTAGTGTGTCCCGTGCAGAAAACTCGGAGGAAAAAACGTTCTCTTCCAATAAACATCCAGGCATCAGATCGTTTTGTGATTGGTTACACGATCTCTGTTAGCAATGATGGTCTGAACTACGGGAAGGATTTTGATCTTTATATGTATAACTCTGTATGCCAACTTCCTGAAAACACTTCCACTACGTTCACATTTGGACTTCAGGTGAGATGTTCTTATCTTCTCTTATTTTAACATACGTATGCCAAGAAATAATCTTTAAAGAATAGAAATTGTGAGTTTTGTCAAGTATAAAGTTTGTAACAAATCCAGATTAAATGATATTTTGTATTTAATGTTTCGTTATAGCATGGATAGTTCTCAGTATTTGCGTCATTATGAGGAGTCTATGTTGATAAGGTATTTCTTAAACCGAGCAATTAGCCAATCAATACAAGCCTTCGTCTGAAGCAAACCAGCAAATCACAATTCTTTACGACTAGTATAGATATTCTAATTTATAAGTATATACGTGGTCATTTGAAGGTGGAACAAATTTGTATTTTGGGTTATTGGTCCGTGTTTCGATGAAATTTGATAAATCAGCCCACCAGGCATGTGTTGATATTATTATAATATTATTTATATATTTGATAGCACCTATTCATGAAATGTAAGAATCGTTTGCAGACAAACATTTTCCCAACATACATATCGATGTACATTACCGTTATATCATGCACCTATTTAGCTATTGTTGGTTCATAGGACTTTTTTCAATCAGAACAGAATATTTTTCGGATAAAAGGATATGATTGGCGACATGTGATCCATCTGAAATAAAATAACCATAATGTCCTATTGTAAGTTTTAATTTTGTGCTAGATATGAATATTACCATATACCGATAATTGTCTAACTTGTTCGCGGGATTATTTCGTAAAGATTTCCACACATCAAAATTGTACATGTTCATCAACAAATGACATCAGACCATCAAATCGTCCATCACTATCAACACAGGTTTATGGTTTTGATTTATCTGACAAGTTTCAATTTATGAAGCATACAGTACTGTTGATCTGCTTTGCAAACTTTACAGATAAGTCATACGAATGAGAAGCAAGAAAAGCAATTCAAGTTTAAATAAGAATTGCGAATATCGATTCGTTATTTAATGTTTTTTGTAATAAAATAAAATAAAATATCTTTGCCACATTTGCTAATTTTAGAATATGTCTGTTAACAATAATCGTTGTCTTAACGACTTTGCAAATGTGGTGTGAATCTACACGAGTGAATATTTCTGTATTCTTACTCTTGAGGAAAGAACTTTGTGATTGAGCGTAGTACATTAATGTTCAGATGTATTTCTAGATTGCTTAAAGGTTTGCGAAATCATGTGAATTATAGTGTAATCTATCAAATCAATGACCTGAGCTTAATAGTGTAACAGTGGTGAATTATTCGTGTAATACTGACTTTTTGTAGTTCCTTCCCAGACAGGATTAAGGAATTGATAATTTAGTATGGCTGACTGAATAATGGACGACTCTTCCGACTGACGCCGAACCACCATTACCGCAAACTGTGGAGTTTTGACCAAATCCCGACATTAGTAGACATACATCTCAGGATTAATCGTTAGTATGTAAAAAAATGGTCAGTTTATTTTGTAACGCAAAACGTCATGAAGGTCAACCACTTCGTCCCCACGGTTTCGTTAGTGACGGCGCAATTCTATCAAATAGGTTGAATCGGCTAAATCGCACAAATATATCAGATAGTTTCCATGCCATACTGTAGTTTTATGTTTTGTATTTAGTCTATATTATCCAAGGTCCTTATGTGCCACCATATTTCTTGTTCAGTAAATATTTTCTGATTAATCATGTGCCATCCTATTTTCATTTATACTAGCAGGTTGTCGTTTGTTTCCTGCATTTAGCAAGTTTTCGTATTGTGTGCTTGGAGTAGGATTTTGTCTTCGAAGTTAGCCATAACAGTGAAATGTGAGATGTTAAGTTCCGATTGTTTCAGTACTGGTAAAGAGTGATCAAGCTAATAAATATTCCTTCATGAGAACTTTACTTTCAATATCTTATAAATGTTTAATTTATCCTCCATTACGTAAATATTTGCTCTTGATCTCTCTTTAGTTCAAGAAAGATGATGTTCTCTAAACCATCAAATAAATTGTATAATTTCGAGTGCAAGATATATGTTAGCGAATATATACACACACACACACACACACACACACACACACACACATATATATATATATATATATATATATATATATATATATATATATATATATATATATATGTATATTGCTCAAGAGGTACAATATCAGGATTTAAATAAAATGTTTAGGAAGTAAAGATACAACCTGTCTAGCCTTTTTTAATAGACACATTGTTAAGTTGGAAATTATAACTACCTCAGACAATTCACTAACAATACGCATTAAGTCCTTTTCAGTTTTTCTCAAAGAATTATTCATTTTCATCCTCCTGAAGAAGCCTTGCTGCAGCTGATAGTGACATACCTGATGTACCGACTATAGTTGTACCCTTTTCCTTATGATTGTTTTAGCTCTTCACGAAATGCCAATTTTTTTCTCATGTTTGAATAATCTTAAATATCTCTAGAGAAATGTAAATGTACAAATATTATTGCTCTTTTTCTTTTAACACTTTCCCTCTCTTCCTCTTTCAAAAAGTATCTTCTTGTAAGTTATCACTATTTGCTGTTGTTTCTTCATACATTTTAGCTTTAGAACTCGTAGATTCTCTTTTTCGAATCAACAACTTCCGCAGCATGTATTCTCGCCTTATCTGAACAAGTTGGATTCTTGCCAAATAAACTAAATTTTACCTTATGTAGGTTTTTTACTTTTTTAATTTCCTTGGGTACATTTATTAGTTGTGCATGTATAACAGTGGCTTCGATATAATATTTATGTTGGGCATCATCAGATCGTAACCTTTGTGACTTGTCTCCCTGTTTTGTCATTCAGTATATATCTGACACGTCGCTTCAATCTGACCTCTGTAGTTCAAGTTTATGTAATTGGTTTGATATCTTACTATCATGTTTATCGCCGAATATTTATTTCGAAATGACTGTCATTTTACTTGATGTCTGAAACAAATTTTTTTGAACTCATTTTACCATTAGTATATATGTTTGCTGGATATCATATATCTTGAGAAGGACCAGTGATACACGTAATGTCAGGCTCAACATGCAACAGATCGAATGATTGCGACATATATCGTCAATCCAGGCACCAAGTTTGGATACTTAAGAAATATACGGAAGAAAACAAAAGCAAGAACACATATGTTTAGTGTCGTATCTAATTTAATATGTTCCATCAATGATAATAAATAATGCTTTATTCCTAAGGTTGTTTAACTAATTAAGGTATTTTGCATATTGCAACTTTTAAAATAGTTTCCATTTTATTGCCTTTTTCAAATATTTGTTATAACACTATTTTTGTTCTTTAAACGTTATGTTGTATTTATTTTGAAGCTTTATATGACATATATCAAACCATTAATCTATACGGATTAACTTTGCATTGTCACTGGGAGTCTTCAATGAAAAACGTTGTCCATCATAAATGTCGCGGGCTAGAAGCTGCCCTGCGAAAGGCTTCTTTGCAAAACCACCTTTTCTTAGTTGTTCCTACTGGTAGTGGAAAACGAAGGTCAAGTTATTCACAGCTCAATGAGAGAAAATAACTTCGATGTAGCTAATACGCAAACGGTTGGTTCGACGGCCCTGTTTTAAAACCTGATTCCACATTCTATCCATGAATTTTACAATCATTCAAACTAATGTATTCTTTACCCATTGTGATATATTTATGTAATATCTTTATGATATCTATACCTATATCTGTGCTGCACAAAGTGCACAAAAAATGTTTTAACATTAGATATATCACATTGATAACGACACGAGTGGTCTTACACCTAACAATGGCCTATATGTATGATCATTGTTGGGATCCTTGCTCCCTCATTTGCGCTATGTAAATGATGTGAACATTAGGCGGACAAAGTGCTTTCAAAGGTTACCGTGACAAAGAAGACTTATTATAAATAGCAATATATTTATGCAATCTACACAGTACCCCCATTGATTTCGTTAACAGGTTTTGATGTGTTAGAAGTCTTTAAATTCAAGTGCCATTAGTTCTTGACTTTTAGTCATGTTCGTAGTTCTTAAGTAATTGCTTGTGTGAAATTACAGGACGGTTACTGTTTCATTGACCACACCTGTATCATAAGAGGAACAATCTATGAAAAAGATGAGTGCCTTTTCTGCGATGACACGCAGTCTGAATTCAAATGGTCCACCAGAGAAAACCACGCAGGTATTTCCATAATATTTTATCTGTATATGTCCGATGTGTGCTTTTCAGTATGCGCGTGTCTGTTAATACTAGAATGAGTACTCCAGTAATACTTAAACGACTAGATCTTTGACCTGAAGACAATTTCGACCCAAGACTACTCAACACATTGAGAAGACAACTCTTTCTGACACGTTGAAAGACATTTTAGCTAAATATTCATTGCAGAAAGCAATATAACTTATATTTTTATTGTATATCATGCATTCGCGAGGTTAATACCACGGCTATTTTTAAATACAAGGGAGTACGCTTTCACAAGAGCGAATTTTAATTGAATGATATCGCATTCATTGCGTAATAAGGTGGGGATGGGCTCGGATTTATGGAATAAAGAATGTCCGATTCCCTCAAATAACCCAAATGTCCCACTAATGAATGTTAACAACCCATTCCTAAAGTAAATCAACCACTCTCCGTGATGGCTAGCTAAAATAATGAAATCCACTGAATTTAATACCTTGTTCTGACTAGTGAGCAGAGATTGATAGACAAGTAAAATCCTATTAATAGTATTTTTTAATTGATGTGAAATTCGTAATGTGTATACTAAATATATGAATACACTTAATAAAAATTACTGATATTTTGAATTTGACTTTTCAAAACAACCCAGGAAGGTTGCGATGAGACGTGGCAGATATGTTCGCGAACCTAGCTCGACATATCTGCAACTTTGTGTACTCGAGTCCTAAAGCTGGTACCCATTGCAGCCTTAGTGTTTGATTGTAGAAAGAAGACAAGCAGACGATGTTTCTAATTTGAAGCATAAAAACATTGACGAAAACAAAACTAAAAATTAAAAATAATGCAATATTGGTATAGTGGCTTAGTTTCGATTAATGTTAGAAGTACACATGGTTGGTCGGACTTGAGTCTTCCAGATAAACATCATCAAATCATACGTCATTATAGCTTTGCGATCAAGTCAGCAAAGAAAGATTTAATTTCTAAACTACATTTCGATACGACCGCCCTCCAGTAATATCAGTAAATGAATGGTCTAAAATCTTTCTAATAATTTCTTGCTTCCCAATATTTACGTACTGTGTGTTGGGCGAAATCATGTTCCCCAACAATATTTCGAATTAAAATTTAGATCAAAGAGCTTTAATTTTGTTCCAATTAATCTATTATTCAAGAAAATTAATGAAATATTCAGGATTTGATCAAGGATTCAAGAGAGTAATAATCCAATAAATGCCTTATTTTTTTGCTGATCTTAATTTAGTAATAAATTAAATACCAATCTCAGCAAGTATTCACTCAAATGTCAAGATATACAATAAAATAAAACATAACAGGTGTTCACGTCAACTAATTTTATATGCCTGACATTCCAATAATGATTAATACATGCAAAAATGTACAGGTGTCATCAAATGACTGACTAAATTAAAGAAAGACGTGTTTTGTTTCTATTCCAAACAGGTTGCAGGAATGTACCAGAGACATCGCCAACTACTCTCAACCCGAATGGTTCAGAGACATCGCCAACTACTCTCAACCCGAAAAGTTCAGAGACATCGCCAACTACTCTCAACCCGAAAAGTTCAGAGACATCGCCAACTACTCTCAACCCGAAAGGTTCAGAGACATCGCCAACTACTCTCAACCCGAAAAGTTCAGAGAAATCGCCAACTACTCTCAACCCGAAAAGTTCAGAGACATCGCCAACTACTCTCAACCCGAAAAGTTCAGAGACATCGCCAACTACTCTCAATCCGAAAGGTTCAGATACATCGCCAACTACTCTCAACCCGAAAAGTTCAGAGACATCGCCAACTACTCTCAACCCGAAAGGTTCAGAGACATCGCCAACTACTCTCAACCCGAAAGGTTCAGAGACATCGCCAACTACTCTCAACCCGAAAAGTTCAGAGACATCGCCAACTACTCTCAACCCGAAAACTTCAGAGACATCGCCAACTACTCTCAACCCGAAAACTTCAGAGACATCGCCAACTACTCTCAACCCGAAAGGTTCAGAGACATCGCCAACTACTCTCAACCCGAAAGGTTCAGAGACATCGCCAACTACTCTCAACCCGAAAAGTTCAGAGACATCGCCAACTACTCTCAACCCGAAAGGTTCCAGCGCAAACCTCCAAATCAACTTTGCTCTTCTATTTGCATCAACCCTAGCGTTTAGAATAATATTTCAAAGTTAGTTATTCACACACAAATCTGATTTGAACAATGCTCCCATTTCAATGAGTCGCAATCTTTATCAATTATGATAAACGTGTTGACTTTAGAAATAATTCAGACACAACTATGTATGCATTACACAAAATTAATGTTTAAACAAATGGAATTATCACTGTAAGTCTCCACTCAGTTGTGTTAAACTTGTTACATTTCTGATAATGCTGACATGCTGCTTTAAAATATTCCAGGTGTTTTTATTACTAATGGGAATTGTGATTTAACTGTATTTTTCTATTAAATTAGTTCTTGAAGCATTATATTTTTATCAGGGGCATGGGCATATATATATATATATATATAAAGGATAAAATTTCTATAAGACGGAGTATTTTATTAAGTGGTTTTTTTTAAATTTTAATTTTAAACATACAGTTGCCGAATCGATCAAATCATGTGTATCCCTTTCTTACATTTGTGTTAACTAACACATTACTGGTAACTGCGTTCTTAAAATTATATATTTAACTGTGTTTGATTAAATCAAATAAATTATGTAATTTCCAGAGCTTTGAGTTCATATTACAGACATAATTTAAACGTATTGAATAAACTGTGAAAGGAGTCAGCGCTTCTGTTGATTTTGAAAAGAAAAACAATGTAATATTAATGGATTTTTAATAAATGTTTACGAGAATTGGCATGTGGGATCATATCTATGTACAAAAAAAGAAAATTGATTTTAATAAAAAATTGAATAATAAAAGTCGCAAAGTACACTGCCTAACATATGACATACTTTCAAATAGACCAATATATTAGCCACACTGACATTATGTACATCTTTTATAATTGAAAATATATCTCGTTAAAGAAAAGTGACATATATATATATATATATATATATATATATATATATATATATATATATATATATATATATATATATATATATATATATATAAAACCAGAATTCCTTCTCTCTAAAGGCATGGATTATTTGTTTATCTCACTCCAGATTTCACACTCATCCTCAATAGGCATAGTTATTACAAAGTTTGGAGTTACACTGGTTGTAATATTAAACTTTTTATTTAAAAAAACAGCTTGGCTAAAAAAAGATCAAGTAAATATAGTTTACGTTTTCAAACAACAACTACCTGATCAAACTAAAAATATTTAAAAACGATTATATAATGATAGTTAAATTATATTCTGCCCAGGAATATGAATTTTACTTTGAATTAGACGGTCCAAAAGTGTGTTTATTTTCTAAGTTGTATGGAGACTATTTTGTTAACTTGTTAGTCTTGAGTTTTAAAAAGTATAACAGGAATCTTGAGTAAATAAACACTGTACAGCAAATGGTTCCATGTGGTAACCGTGAAGGTCCTTTTAAAGTACAGTGAAATGAGAGATGTACCCCTACTTCCAACAAATGATGGTATCACCACACAAGTGGTCTGTCATCTGAGATCATTAAATTACATGAGGTGATCATGAACAATCTTGTTGTTCTTAACATGTGCTCTTCCCGAATACCATTATTAGAACAAAAATTTAAGTAAAAGTAAAAAGATTCATATTTTCTATACATTGTCAAGTCCAGTTTTGCTTTATAACTTTGAATAGATATTGACAGATGCATAAACAGCTGCACAAATAGTGTTAGCAAGTTATTGTGGATAATTTTCTATACTACATTAGTTGATAAAACTGGTACTCTGTTATTTCTTAATGTGAACCATATGAACACAAACCTCAAGTGAATAAAAATTGCATGGTGTGTTTCAATTACTATTCTTTCTGCAATCGTTTTGTACATTGTTAGAAAAACAAATATTTAGTTTTCTAAAATTGTATGGTGCTTAGTCAGTATGAAGATATCAAACAGAAAAGGAAAATATTGTTTTTAAATTACTTGCTATCAATTTTAAAACTTATCCTATATATATATATATATATATATATATATATATATATATATATATATATATATATATATATATAATTCTGGGCAACGATACATCATTTCTTTATAAACATTGGATCACGTGTCATTTTGGGTCAAAAATCCATATGTATCAAGAAAGTACGATCGTAATAAATTAAGAAAAGTGATCTTCATACAGTGTACAAATATATCCGACATATCGACTCTAAAGGCATATGAAAATGTGATTTCCAAATGTCAACATGAAGACCCACTCAATGACCTTCTTGAATCTATAACCTATAAAATCATATTTACTATGTATCTTTCAGAATCATACAAATGAATATATTATATAAAAGATGGAAATGTATACATTAAAAATTTCTGCATTTTAATCCAAGTTTCTAGTTTTCTTTGAAGTTGTTCCACGCGTACAAAATCGTCTACTACCCCACGTATCAACTTCCCGCTAGAACAAGAATCTCAAGAATAGTCTGTTTCTATATTCATAGGTACTTTGGTCCCATAAACAAAAAGCTAGAAAAACATTGCATCCTATTCATTGATGTTTCTCTTCCACATTATAGCTTTTTTAATTATGAAACGTTGAACTTGACTAAACATTTCTACAAGATCGGTTTCGATTGTTAATATCTCTTATCATTTATTGGCTACGTTGAATTTTGCAAACCTAGCCATTACCCTGACCTAATTACTCGACTGAACTGGTGAACAGTCCAAAGTAATGTATTTCATTGCTATATACCGATGGATATACATTGCAACTTTTTTAAAGCTGTGCGCAAAGTTGGCCGATATATGTCGAGTCATAAACACACGTGAAAAATTAATATTATTTTAACGGAATATGTTGTGACAATTGCCGTTTTTCAAATGGTAAGCATTGCAGTATTTGATTTTCGTCAATGGGTCGAATTCGGAATACGTTGTGCTTCAGAAATGTTCAGACGGAAGCCTTAGAAGCACAAATATGCCTGACACCATTGTGTACACACACACACACACATAAACACACACATACATACATACATACATACATACATACATACATACATACATACATACATACATACATACATACATACATACATACATACATACATACATGCATACATACATACATACACAATCACAGACATACATGCATACATACATACATACATACATACATACATACATACATACATACATACATACATACATACATACATACATACATACATACATACATACATACATACATACATACATACATACATACACAATCACAGACATGCATGCATGCATGCATACATAAGAGCACGAAATTCGCGGGTAGATGACGACGGGTTCATAGAAGCTCGAAGCCTAGAGGCTCTGCCATGGGTTGATACGGCACTGGACACACGCTCATGCCAACCCAGTCATTCAATTCTCATTTGAACGATTCTTATGACAGAAATAAAGACAAATAGATAGATTGGAATATCTTTTTAGCAGACATTATTGCATGCCAACCAAGGAATTAAATTCTCATTTAATACGCAGTCACTCATGATTCCTATGGTGCAAATAGTCATATAGAGGTGTACAACAGACTGCACTTTCTGCAGCAGACATAATTACGTGCTGACCCAGATATTAAATTCACACCTACGATTAGTAGTAAATTCACAAATAAGCAGAAATTGCCATTGATTTAATCTACTAAGTAATCATCTTATGTGAAAAGATAACATACTGTATCGTGGAGTCTTGTCAGTGTAATGAGTTCAAACTAACTAAAGTATGCAGACAATAAAATAACCGCCGTTATAAATTCAGAGTTAGAATACTTCAATTTTTTTGCAACATTTAAAAATAATGATTTAGAAAAATAATATTAAGATATATATTTCAAAAATGTAAAATGAGTTTATAAGACATTCTATCATCAAGTGTAATGAGGCATCTCGTGATGTACCATTTTTGAGGTAGGAAATATTTTTACGTCTTTACGTTTGTTCTTGCAGTCAAAAAGGTGCATTTTAAGAGCACTCTTGAAAAAAATCACCCTGTCTTTGTGTCTAAGTTTAATGAGCAATTCATTCCACTTTGCTGGGTCCTGTAATGAAAAAGAACGTTGTCCATATGACCTCGTTTTTGTAGTGGGAATAATAAGTATACGCGAAAGTAAATTGCTGGTGTGTACACATTAGTCCTCACTAATGTGAGGCCGGATGTGTATGCTGGCCTGGAGTCCGTTAGTGAAATCTAGCACAGAGAACAAATTTTGTATTTGATTCTGGATCGAATGGATAGCCAGTTTAGGATACAGCGAATCTGGGAGGTGTGCTCTGATCGTGGTACTCTAATGATGATCCGAGCAGCTGTGTTTTGAACCTTTTGAAGTTTCTGGAGTAGATATTGAGACGAACCAGACAGAATTGAGTTACAATATTCCAGTCTTGAAAGTACTAATGGACACACAAGTATTTTAGTGGCATCAACTGAAAGATATTTGCGAATGGAGCTGATGCGTCTCAGCTCAAGATATGCAGCCTTGCATATGTTCACGACATGTTGGTGCAATGTGAGAGTACTGTCTAGAGTAACATCTTGGTTTTGTACTGAGTGCATGAATTTAATGTTGCTGATATGTATTGTTTGAGGTACAGGATGTGAATGAGAAAGGCTTGTTACATGTCATCCATGATTTCACATCAGAAATGCACCTCTCTACTCCTTGGATGGTAGCATCAACTTCAGTTAGGTGGCTAAACTTGAATATTTGGGTGTCATCAGCGTTCCATTGGTGAGACACTGGGCGATGATCTATGACACTTGAGAGCGGCTTAATGTATAGAATGATCATAAAAGGTCTAAGAACAGACCACTGTGGAACACCACAATATTGATCAACTGGCTGGAGTGTTTTCCATTTGCTGATACAATCTGTGTCCTGTTGACTAAGTATGACTTGAACCATAGTAAGGATGGATTATGAATGCCAAATACATGCTGGAGACGGTGAAGTAATATATCATGGTCTGTTGTGTCAAATGCTGCAGACAAGTCAAGGAGGGTGAGAACTGTAATCTTACCGCTATCCAAAACAGAGAGAGTGTCATTAAATACGTTCAGAAGAGTAGTTTCAATAATGTTTCAAGGGCGATATGCAGACTGTACATTGCTAAAAAGAATGTTTGTATTCTAATGAGAATCAGGATTGGTCAGAAAAGCTTTCTCTAAGATATTTTATATGAACGGGAGATTAGAAATTTTATTTCTTTAAATCGTTATGGTTAAGTGTTGGTTTCTTCGATTGTTTAGCTGGAAAGGGTGAAAGGGAGATAAATGGAATTATTTTTCCTGTTCTACGACGGCCAGCTTTGAAGCAACGTTTCTTTTTTTGCTACCCTATTAGGTTTGTCATAATCATTATACGGATCTAGAAGATAACAATATATTTGCGATGTCTAATCGATTCAAGTTTTGCTTGGATATAAGAATCTTTCCTATTTATGTTTCGCTTTCTGTCAAACTGGTGGCCGAATGATCCAAACGTACTCGGGTTTACCAGTCACTTTCATCTTAGCCCTGTCTGTATAAGGTCATCTCGGTCGCATCCAATGCGGGTATATGAAAAGTATGCCAGTTGCATCCTTTGTTTCCATGGTTCTCATTGTGGTTTTTCTGGTTATTCCTCCACCAGCTACACTGGCCATCATGTAACGTGTATTGAAAAAAAGCCGTTAAATACCAAATCAAAAACAAAAAATTCTCACACATTGTAAATTGTTTGTGTTGCTCATGCTGAGCCGTTAATAAATTGTTACTTGTTTACAAAAATTCAAAGGCTAATTCTGCCTTCTTTACACAAAGTTCTCATAGGTATTACTCTATCCTCAACGAAGACTTACATATCCTCAGCCGTACATGTGTAAAATAGGCTAACGAAGTGTAAGCGAAGAACTAAATCCATGGTTAATGTATGGTGACTATTATATGACATTGCATACAGGACAATTTCTCGAGTTTTAAAAGAATGCGTCATGAATAGATTGTATTCTTTTCTCGATTTATTATTATATGCCTTATACTGCGCCTTACATAACATCGTAACGGCATGAACGATTCGGAAAATAAACTCGAGAGTTTGAAAGCCCTTGAAACAAACCTGAAACACACAAGTGGCTGCCAGTTTTATCTCATCATAAATTATTATTTGATAATTGATAATAACTCAAAAACTCAATTGACTGACGTTTAATGAAATTAAGGTCACACTCTTTGAAGGATCAAAAATAAAATTTAGTTTTGAAGTATTTAGTTATAGTATAAATAGAATGCGTTTCTGAAAAGCGTGTGTGTGTTTTGTAATGGATTGGTAAGTTGTTTCTCTCTTAATACATTGTCAGTGACATCGAAAATGATTTATGATTTAGCTGTTGTGTATACATTTTAGTTTTTCAAATTTAGTACTGGTTTTTATTATGAACACATTTCTTCTAAGATCTTCTCTATTATTTTAAATATATATATCAAAATATATATCACAGACCTCTTTCGTGTAAAGAAACTTACAAGATAACTGATTGTCACACTGATTCAATGGAATATGCCCAAGTTGCTGTTGTTTTGGGGTTTTTTTTTGTCTAAAATGTAATATCTGAAATTCGAATATACGCGTGTAGAGTATGATTATCCGCATCATCAATACCTTTGGAATGATTTAAATAATTTATTTGTGTTTGTGCAACAGGAAACTTAATCACACCTATTTGTTAAAAAGTATGATTTTGTGAATTGTAATAGTCACATTCGTTTTTAAATTAACGAAATAATAAATATGTGACCAAACTGCCTGCTCTTATCTTTAGGTACCTACTCATTCTAATTAATAACTCCCTTCATAAATATCATTGCTTAGCATTTTTTATTAACAGCGTTTATACACAATTCAATCAACACTAATACTAATCCACTTTTGATCTACATTCTCCTGTGTTAATTGTTTTCTTTTGGATTTTGATAAATTCCTGGTCCCAATGGTCAATGCAATGCCACTCTTTTAGTAAACATTTTATTTAGTCGTCAAATGAGGAAACCTCACTGAGATGTAATATATTTTTACACAATGAACATAAACTTAAAATTAAATTTAATCTTGCCTCCATGCTTGGTTTAACGGCATTTTTAGAGATACTGGTTTGGTATCAACAATGAAAAGTAGCCAATTGATTGCTTAAATATTATATATTATAAGTCTTGTGTCATGACTTTGAAGGTGACAAGTATTACGTCCAGCAGCGAAACTTCATTTAAAGAAGTCCAGATTTCGAATGGAATTATTTTCCATACCCCCAAAACCCAAATACCTTTATTGTTGTAAGCATATATATATATAACGTGCACACCTGTACACATTGAGGGTCATGAAACAGTCGAAGAGAAGAAGTATAGGTACATTTAAAATTTCCCCTATTTGCAACGGGCGATTCCTTCCATATCGCCGGGCCTGGTATGCAAAAGAACATTGTCCATATGACTTCGTTTTCACAGTAGGAACACTGACTATACGATTGTCAGAAGAGGAGCATAAGTATATTGCTGGTGTATACAGATGCGTGATGCCGGATAGCAGCAGAGAGGGTGAACAGACCACGTTTTCGAGCAAAAATAAGGCTTCCAACGAAATCTCATTTTAACCAAAAAAAATAAGTCTCCATTTAGCGAACGGAGACTTTACGATTTTTCAATCAATTTTGGTCTCAACGATGTGGTCATCACCCTCTCTGCTGCTACAAGTTAACAAAAATAATAAATGATTTCAACCGAATATTTGATCGAGTCCGATACGATATCGTGTCCGAGGATCATGTAAATTTATTGTTACAAATCCGTACGGGGTTGACTGAGCATTACTAAAGAAATTTCTAAATTGATTGAAGTCCATATCAGAGCACCATGTCTGCCAAATATTTCGAAGCGTATGTGTATCAACGCCGTTAAATACACACAGTAAGTTACAGTTATCTCTGATCACTTTTGGAATCTGAGTGTATCGTTGAGTGACATATATCACGTCAGTGTTTTTGTGACGCCCACGGGAAAAGATCCTAGCTGGGTTTTTTTGATTGTCTAACATCACACCGTCGTATACGACTAAATTGTTAATGTTCCCATTAAGGTCATCCACGGATGGCGCCTCGTCAATATCAGTTATAAAATCAATGACGTTTTCACCCTTAATTTCTGAAGCTTTTTCATTAAAATCTTTTAGCATTTCATAGCATCGTTGATCATCTACGCTAGGAGCAACTAAATGCAACTTATCCCATTTCATCCATCTCATTATTAAACTGAGCAATAATTGCGTTTTACCGGATCCAGATGGCCCGATTATAATTGCGCGGATAGAGTTTGGTAGCGCTGCATGATGCTTAACCGGTTCTCTTGCTTTAGTCGCTGAAAAATCAATTATATCCATGTTTCTATACATCAATTATGGATCTATATTGTGTGAAGTGTAAAACGCGTACTAACACAAATGACGTGACGACGATTACAACTAAAAATAACCGATCAGCGCTTTCTGGTAAATGCGTGCAATGTGGTACAAAGAAATTTAGATTTGTGTCTATGAGATCTGATTTTAAAAAAAACGAGGAGGTGATATCGCAGCCAAATTGGCAAAGCTCCCTGGAACCCCATGGGCAAAGTACCCCGGAGAAAAGCACCTTCCAGGATATAGCTACTGTGGTCCCGGAACACGATTAGATATCAGACTTGATGATCAAAATCAGCCCCGACTCGGCGAGTATCCGATAAATGCTATTGATAAGGCGTGTCACCTTCATGATGTTGCATATAAAAGCAGCAATTTGCAAAACAGGCATCTCGCGGATGTGAAATTAATTCATGCGTTAAATGCTATTCCTGATAAATCTTTTAAAGAAAAGTTGGCTTCGTGGTTGGTAAAATCAGCTATGAAAGGCAAATTGATGATGGGCGCTGGTAATTAATAACATGGAATCAATTTATTATTCCCCAAGAGGATACTGGAGGGGTAACGCTGCAATCAATAAACTCGCCAACGCCGCAAAAGTGAAAAAGGCCACTGCGGCTAATTGGTTATCCAAACAGGCTATATGGCAAATGTATCTACCACCGCCTAAACAAATCAATTTATCGCATTTTGATGTTACTGTACCCAATGAAGTTCATCAAGCTGATTTATTGTTTTTACCACATGACAACGGTTACAAATACGCGTTAACCGTAGTTGATGTTGCGAGTCGATACAAACAAGCAGAACCGTTAAAAACAAAATCATCAACTGAAGTGGCTTCTGCATTTGAAAGGATTTATCGACGAGGCCCTCTGCGCTGGCCAAATCTATTACAAGTCGATCCTGGCAAGGAATTTCAAGGTGCTGTTTTAACAACGATGAAACATCATAATACCACGTTACGACGAGGACATACTGCGTTACATCGCGATCAGGCAATTGTTAAACGATTTAATCGGACACTTGCTGAGCGGTTTTTTGGATATCAATACGCGAAGGAGTTTATTCAGGATAAAAGATCCCGTGAATGGGTTAAGAGATTACCAGGTGTAGTTACCGCAATCAATAATGAGATTACTAGAACAATCAACATGAAACCTAGCAACGCTATTAAAAAGAAGTATATACCCGTACAACCACAAAAAGATTTCAAAGAACCAATTCTTGGTAGTAATGTCACTGTAAGGTATTTATACGAACCAGGAGAGCTTGAGGGTGGTAAAAAAAGAGCTACTGATCCTATTTGGAGTGTCACCGTACATAAAATATCTAGTATAACACGATCTACTGGTAGACCAGCAATCTATAAATTGGATTCAACTGCCCCTCAGCGGGGTTTTACACGCGAACAATTACAAGTGATTCCTGACGATACTCAATTACCACCGCGGGGTCTTAACTAGCGCCGTTGCGTCTGTTGCACTCAAGACAAGTCAACCTCACATTGTTTCTGACATGACCAATGCTGCTATTCTTTCTGTCTACGGTAAATTGGCGAGCATCTTTATCCGAATACTGCCAACGCATTATACAATTGCAACTCGCGCAGTGATTATTCTGTTGTTGCTTCAGCGTAATTATTAATTCAGCATCAATGTCAAATTCTTGTTGTTTTTTTTGTCTTGTTGTTTGTAACCAGAGAGTTTTTTCTGATTATATCCTTGACTCTATCAACGCTGACAATATCACTTATTGAAGTATCATTATCGTCACTGACTTCGTCAACAACAATTTTTCGAAGCTGATTTATTCTTCGAACTCTGGATACTGCAAGATAGACTAAATTTGACGATTCAATGCGATTATCCACCATCCAAACAATTGTATCTGATATAGTCAATCCCTGTGAAGAATGTATCGTCGCTGCGTATCCTAGCGTCCATGGGGATTTATTAGCACGCAATGCATCTTCGACGACGCTGATATCAACCAGCACAATATCATTTAACACGAGAATCTGCTTTTCACTCTTCCCTGGAATATCAACTTCTATATTCTGTTTTCATGTATCCGAAGGCCTATAACACAACGGTACTGGAAATGTTGCAAATTTTTCTTTATGCGTTTCAAATAACTTCATCTGAAGTATGTCTCTGATTATTTTTCTACTTGCAATTATCAAATCGTTTGGTCTCCACGTTTCCCAAAAATCATTTATGGGAGTTTCTGAAATTATTTCACGCGCTATTTCACACTGGATTTTATCCGGTTGTAATCTAATTAGCGCTTTGAACTCGCGTAATTGTTCATCAAGTGATCTATAATCAGTGGTAATTTCTTCATAATAGTCTACAAAACCCTTTAGCCATTCATGTGGGGATGCACCGACAAATGGTGGTGGTTGGCCATGATCACCGCACATGACGACTTTTGTATTTTTCAATAACAACCACTCAAGAAAGGTTTGTAATATTTTCAACGATACTGTGCATATTTCATCCCAAATTATGATTTCAGGAATGAATTTATCGCCCATTCGATCAGGAGTCCATTCATCGCCTTTCCATCGAAAGAAACTATGATAAGTACAGGCATTTACCCCTCGTTGTTTCATCTCTCTGGCGGGTCTGTGAGTAGGTGTTAATACAATCATGTTTGATTTTGAAACGCGGTATAATTCAATTGCACGAGTTGTCTTTCCTGACCCACCACAACCGTTTAAATAAACTGTCTTGTATCTACATATTGGATCAGATACCGGTGGTGCATTAGAAAATTCTGATTGAATTTCAATGGGGTTACATGAAAGATATTTATCATCCATGGTAGCATCTGCCGATTCACAATACTCATGTAGCGTCTCCTTTTTAAATCTCCAACATCCCCACGCTTCCTCCTGGGATGTGAATTTAGCTACATCTGATTTGTATTTCTCGTGGATATAAATAGAATCAGTGGCTACTCTAAATGCGTTATTAGGAAATCTATTTATCATCGAAAATAAATTGATAGAAGCATAAGCTAGCATAGAACTTCTCAAATGCGTATATTGTTTAATATATCCATCACAATAGGTAACAATTGTACCTAATCGTCTTCCATCGGATAGGAAAGCGTCTTTACGATTTACAAGTTTTCCCTGTTTCGTTAAATCCGTTACGATAAAATCGTATTCAGCGACGTCTATGATCAACCGCGAGGAATATTTTGCATTGTCGTATCTTCCACCCTGGGTAAATTTACCGATTATTCTTCGTCCAAAATCTTTTGCTTGTTCTTTTTTAATTTCAAATAACTTCTTAGACCAATTCATGACTTCTTCCTCGCTGAAATCTGGAAACTGTTTTCGCTGTTCGCTAATTATACGATCTAGATCGGGTTGTGGTAGCCAAACTTCTTTCTGAGCTCGATAGCATATAATAGCTTCGGAAACAATCAACGATATTAGCATACCACAATCAATCATATATCTCAATAGCACTATTGGCATCCAGTGTTTCACAGACATATGTCTACCAAGCCAAACATAACTACACGGATGTAACCCTGTAGCGAGTTCAAATGATATCACACGAGCGAATCCGGTTAAATCAAAATCAGGCAATGGACCATTAATAGCAACACGAGTCATTTCATGTGTGGGGTGTCCAAATCGTTTAAAGTACTTAGCACATTCTCCATACCCGAGGAAACTTCCAGGATAACACGCGGATATATCAATTGAAATCATACCGCCACGTGAGTATTTTGTATTCCACAGTCCTCCATGACTAAATTCGACGCAACTCAATTTAACGTCCTCGAGAAAATCACTTTGTGTTGGACGCCATGAGTTTTTTCTCTTGCGAAGTGAGCTACCACTGATGGAATAGTAAAACTATCCGTGAGTAGTTTTTCATGGGAACTCTCCGGTGAAAAATCACTAGCCATTTTTCTCATTCTGTTATCTAATTCTTCAACGCGATATAATTCACCATTAGGTCTTACAAATTGATCAAATCCTATTTCGGGATCTTCATCACTTCTAAGTAGCCACACTGACACAGGATCATCCTTACACAGCGTGTGAATAGCATCGAATAATTTCTCATTATAAAAAACATCCCCGACGAATTCCTCGGGGATATATCTCACGGTTCGTTCTCGTGGAAATATTGTTACTGCAGGTGTCCACGCGTGTTTGTTATGATCAATAATTTGTATTGGAGCCCCTCGCGATTGATATTTCGGTTCTTATAATACTTCTCCGGTTATTGTCGTTACTGATATTGGGAATTTTAATGATGCTTCTAATTTAGCTATATCAGAGATCTTTGCACCGTGCTGTTTCACTGTCAGTTCCCATTCGGTTATTTTCCTACGTCGCAGATCAGTTAGTTTATTTCCTCGGGATGCATTTGTGAAGTGTTCCATTACCCGTGTTGCTACACAATTCAGTGAACTAGAATATTTCATAGGAGCTAGTTTTGCAATATCGGGTTTATCATTTAACGGATATATCCCATAAACAATTGCTGTTACGGGATAAGATCTCTCGTAGTATGGTTTGTCAATTCCAGTTAGAATTCCTGGTTTGGAATCTCTACTTACAATGACAGTTTTTTATCCTTGAGGATTGGTTCAAATTTATCCCTGATAATCCATTTACCTTCGACTTCGATAATGAATTTTATTCTGAAAAAATACTTCTGTTGGGAATTGCTTTGTTTGAAATCCTTTGGATTTCCATCTTTGATTTTCCTTGATAAAATTCTTCGAATTTCCCCTTTGGATTTCAGCCCCTTGGCTCGCCAAGGTGTGAAATGATCTCAGCTGCTCTTTCATCATTCATGGTAGCATCGATGTTCGGTACATTGACATCGTCATGGATAATTCGAAATGTCGACCAACAGTATGCTGCACCGTCTCGGTAGAATTCATTAAAACACTCCTTGATTTTACTTAGTATAGTTCTATCACCGATTAGACTTTTTGGTGTATCAGAGACTCTATCGAGATTGAATTTAGTATTTCTCCAAGGCTTAATTTTCGATAATCTGTTGAACTCCTCCATGTTATAATCAATGAATTTAGCATTTTTCCAGGGCTTAATTTTCGATAATCTCTTGAACTCTTCCATGTTATAATTAAAACAAGTATTTAAATAGAAAAATATAGTATAATGAATCACTGCAAGTGGCTTATGATTGGATCAACAACCCCGTGTAACAAATCATGCAGAAGCGAATTCTGTGGGCATCATTTACAAAGCGTTCGGCGAGGAAGTTTTGGTCCTCTCCCATGCCTCCAATGTGGGGTTGGGGTAAGGGGAAAATCGCAGTTGTGTCTCAGTTGCGGCGGCAAACGATACAGGGAACTAAAACGCTATTATGACAAACGAATCATTGACACCAACAATGACTCCGTCCTTGATAAAATCATAAAAAACCCTCAAGATTATACCAAGAGGTTTATAATTAAAGCAGATATAAATTAGACAAATAGTATTATTATACAAATGAGCCAAGATTTCAGACCTCATCCAGTGCTTGTTAATTACGAAGCATCCCGTGATGGTGTTGTCAGGCACCGCAGACTAAAAGAACCGGTTGGATATCTGAATAATATGGGGTATTTGATGTTTTCAGCTGGGAGGAAGAAGTATCTCTGTCACAGAGCCATGTATGAAGCATTTTACGGATTAATCGAAGACGGCTTTCTGATTGATCACATAAATGGCGTGAAGACTGATAATTGTCTTGTGAATCTTCAAGGCGTCTCACAAAGTCGGAATGCAAAATTAGGTGGAACTGGCAAACATGCAAAACGCCCTAGGGTGATCAAATCGTTTGATTTAGAAAATAATGAAGAGAGAAGCTTTCAATCAATAAATGAAGCCAGTAGATACTTTGACATTTGCGGAACTTCAATACGATTTGTTGCAGAAAATATAATTAAAACTGCTCTGTCGAAAAAAAATAGTCATAAAATAAAATTCGTATACACCTGAAACTATTCAAGGGAGATAAATCCCCCATGGACAAATCCGCCGCAACTCACTAAGTTCCCTTGTATTATGACCTCAAAGGAATTTGTCGTCTGTTAACTAGGCGCGCACGTGACTGTACATAGTATCGGTAGAATTTTATTTTTTAGCAATTTCTAAAACGTTTTATTGTCGCTTGGCTACACTGAGTGCAGGATAAACCACGCGCGGAAAATAAAAGCAAGTGCATCCTTCATATCTTTCATATCAAGAACCATATGTACATCGCGAGTGGTTTCCATTCATTGAAGTAGGTGGGCGTGGTTAAAATTCCTGTATACAGCTCTTTGTGATCTAATCGATAACGTATTTTGTCTAGTCACTGACGCAGGCATGCGTGACTGATATTTACATTATATTTTAAACTGCTCCGATTTTATGTTTTCTCGAAGCACCTTACACGTTGTAATTTAATGCTGTTTTCACTGTTTTCTGGATGGTTACAACAGTTAAATTATTATTCGTTTTAGTATTTATTTCTTAAATACGACAGTAAAATTGTCTATTTTAAAAATCTCTTAATCAGAAGATATATATATATTAAACAATCTCTATTTTATATGACGGCTCCGTGGTGTAATGGTAGCGTGTTTGTCTTGTAAACATAGATCTATCAACTACTACGTGTTCGGTCCCCATAGCAGATACATTATTTGATGGCGAAACGGAAGATGTTTTTTCTATTAATTGGGGAGGACATTGTAACTCATGCTATCGCATTCTCGGTAGCGTGGGTTGGTGTTTTTTCCAACTCATGCAACCATGAATTTAATTTCATGGGTTGCCATGTTGGTTTGGTTTACCACGCCCACGCCACATAATAGGCTTTCAGTAAATAATTTAAAAAATAATTTTTTTTTAGCGTTTTTTGTAACACTCACATGGGATTTTCTCCTGAAAGGATACCCCTTTAGCCAAACCAACATTGTAACTCATGCTATCGCATTCTCGGTAGCGTGGGTTGGTGTTTTTTCCAACTCATGCAACCATGAATTTAATTTCATGGGTTGCCATGTTGGTTTGGTTTACCACGCCCACGCCACATAACATCCAATAAACATATACCTTCTGAGAGATCTAATTCAGCCTTTGCTGAGTTAGACCCCTCGCCGGAGATTATGTGTTTATCAAAGTAATTGGATGTAAAATAAGTGGTATAAATTGATGCAAAAGCTCTACATTCACATGAGGAACCCCACAAGGTAGCACAGAATGGGCTACCGGCTAATAGAAACGGTGTTAGGGTCACAAAAGGGCATCCAAATGGATAGCCAAAAGAAAAGAGCATCCAAATGGATAGCCAAAAGAAAGGGCATCTGGAAAGGATAGCCAAAAGAAAAGACCCTAACAAAGACACAAAGGCCTGAATAAGGGACTCATGAATGAATAACCGCTCATAATTTATACCATTTATTTTGCATTTTTTTCTAATAATTAGAGGTAAATATATTATATAAATAATGGATATCAAAGATGTAAATTCTATAATTGCTGAAATTTTAATTTTAATATAATATATAATTATCTAAAGATCTCGACTGTGACAGGATTGCCTCGGAATATGAAGACATTGAGTATCAGTCTAGTAAGGGTCGTTATGTTTTACCTAAGATGTACAGACTCGTGAAAGGAATTCAAAAGTCCATCTATGCTGGTTTGTACGGTAACGATATTGATGTATTTATAATGCTATTTAGCACCGTTGAAGCAATACGTCAAAAGCTCGGCCAAGAGTATCAAAAACGAGCTGAAATTAGTTCTAAGGTTCGTGATCTTAGAAAAATATTAAACGAGGAAAAACCAGTATCCTAACCACGTGAGCGTTACTATAAAAAATAGGCTTTCAGTAAATAATTTAAAAAATAAATTTTTTTAGCGTTTTTTGTAACACTCACATGGGATTTTCTCCTGAAAGGATACTCAGCAGTTTGGGCCTGCTTATGCAGTTATGTGCGTACTGTATGATCTGGTTGTGGTAGCAAGTAATCACTGCGACGCCTCCATTTTCGCGTAGTTTTTGTTGTTGCCGCGTCGTTAACAAAAATCGTTCATCGCCGTTCTCAGATATTACAATTCTGAAACCCCCAGCGATGTTATTTCTGAAACACTCGCGGATAGCGTCGTACAGTTTAACCTTGTCGGAGATGGATACGTTAGCTTGATACATTATTTAATAACTCAGCTTTTAATTGTGATAGTTTCACATTTGAAAACTCAGTTCACAAACACTATATGGTAGGTGAATCGCTTACAACTAGATTAGCCCGAGAGCGGCTAGCAGCAATTAAAAAGTTTATACCGGTTCGAGACAGACTTCGTGAGAAACTTCAACAACGACAACAAGCGCAGACTGACTTTTCTGTGTCAAGTGAACAACTGTTTACTCCGATAACAAGTGCGACCAAAGATGTGAAAAAGTTAACTGAAGCAGCGATATATGGAGATATTCCTGAAAAAGAACGAGCAAAGAAGGCGCCGCTGCTTGATACACTTGAAAAGATAGCAGCAGAGACCGAACAAACACGCGCAGGGATACAACAGCTATCCAGTGATATAAAAACCCAACACGAGTATGAACGATTAGCTGATATTGATGATTCTGCGCCTGAACCACAACCTGTTGATGTCGTCACCCCAAGAGGTGTTCCCTTTATAAACAAACTCACCGAAGGAGCTATAACAGAAATCAAACGATATCAATTAATAAAACTCGAAGATTATAGGATTTTTAGTGAGTTTGCCAACCAAAGCTTTCATTCTAGAAAAGACTTTTTAAAAGACGAGTATAAAAACAGTAGAATAAGCCGAGATGAATGGGTTAGTTGGTTGTATAAAACGAATAAGGGGATTACTGGTAATTTGAAAAGGGATACAATTGAGTACAGAACTTTTAAAGCAGGAGTTGATAGTTATAGTATACAAAAACAACAAGAACGAGAAAAACAAAGTCTAGGCCGACAAAGGCAATTACTTGATGATAGTCAGGGCGTAACTGGTACAACTGAGAAAACAAGCGGAAAAGGATATTCGATTAAAAATCCAAAGGATTTCAACGCTGGAGTCTTTGACTCTACCGTGACATGTCCTGGTAACATCCTCAGTGATATATCACGGTTAGAGGTTCTCATCGGAGGGAAACGAGCCGGAAATAACTCTCCGGAAATAATTAATGAAGCAGCTGATATCTGTAGACGATTATTTGCCGGTGGTATCATGGACATTAATGTATATCGAGAACTCATTGCTGAATTAGTTGAAAATCACAAAGATGCCCATGGTTATGATGAAAAATCCTATGGACGCTAGCGATTGATGACTAATTGAAAAACTACTAGTTTTATAACAAGATGATTATACACTACAACCATGATAAACCCGTAAGCGTCTACGTGGTGAACTCACGATTGCCTGTTTATAGAGCATATTACGGAGATGGTTTCGGCAATACCATTGCGGGGTTATTTACAAGAATGGCTCCCAAGGTGGCGTCGTTAGCTAAACAATTATCAATGAAAGCCATTGATATTATTCGTGATAAGGGAACCAGCAAAATCGGAAATTTCGTTGGAAATCTTGCAGGAAAGGCCTTTTCTGCCGCGAAGGATAAAATAGCATCATTGGTGCGAAAGAAACCAACAGTGCTGCCATCAACTACAGTGATGCCTGCAAAAATCAGCAAAGCAATAAATAGCGCAGTGGAAGAAAAACTAGCGTCGTTGGCTGCTTCGGTGACTCCGTCGCCATTGACAGCTTCACCGGTAACAGATAGCTCTATCATGAACGCGATAGCAGGAAGTGGTTTGAAACGAAAACAAAAACGACGATGATTATAAAGAGTTTCACAATTGAAAGCACTAAATAATAATAACAATGTTTAAACGAACAGCTGATCCCGCTCTTGATATGGAAGCCCCAGTGCGCAAAGACGATTCCGTCCGCGATTATCAATACTATTCCTATCATGCAATACAACCCGACCTACGATCGCGAATTGAACTACAAGTTCAAGATACCAGTAAATACTTTTTGCCATGTGAAGCATTTATTGAAATCGAGGGAAAACTCGTAACAAATGTTTCAGCTGATACCCCATTTGCAAATGATCAAAATATCCGAGTTGGTTTTGTTAATAATGGCATAATGGCGTTATTTGAAAGTGCAAGATATCTCATTGATGGAAAAGAAATTGAATCAATAGACCGTGAGGTTGATGTTGCAACAACAATAATCGGGTTAGCAAGATACTCCGATGATTATACAAGATCGGCTGGTCCGTCTATGATGTTTGCAAAGGATACCTCTGATAACGCTGACCACCTTCAATACATTAAAGTGTTAACAGCACAAGATACTGCAGAAGCAAACCAACAAGAAGCAGCTAATCCAGAACGTCGAGCTAGACCCGGAGCTGCGTTTGAAATTATAAAAGAAGTTAATGGTAATTTCAATCTAGGGTTTGCAACACGAGCAGCAACGTTGCAAAGACCACAACGATATTTTTCATGTGCGATTCCACTCCATCACATATTTGGATTCTGCAGAAATGTCAGAAAAGTCATCTATGGAGCCAAGCACACAATCGCGTTAGTGCGAAAAGGCAATGACAATGATGCAATTTGGCGTACTGGTGCCGCTGATGGTAAAGTTGTTTTGAGTAAAATAGTATTGTGGATGCCAGTAATGACCCCATCAATTACCACGGAAGAGCGGATGCTTTCATTTATGGACACAGGTGGCAAATCATTGATAAGTTGGCTAACAACAACAACTGATGCCAAAGAGGATAATGTTGTTGATATATTTACATGGCACCTGGCATCAAAACAAGGCGTTTCAGCTCCACGTCATATATTTATACCGCTGCAGGATCTGGATCGATTAGGCTCCCAAGAACGCAGTCATATGATATTTGATCGGTTAGGAGTCAAGGAGGTTTCACTGAGAATAAACGGACAACAAGAACTATCTGAGGATATTCAGCTTGATTACGACACTAACCACATAGCACGTGTGTATCATCGGATGCTGTCATATATGGGTCGTGATCAAAATGTTGATACTGGTTTACAAATATCTCAACTTGATTTTAAAAGCCTCTATCCGATTTATTACTTTTCGCTGGAACATCTTGATTTAACAAGGCAATCCGTCGTTGATATACACTTCAGAGCTCGTATAGCTCCTGGTGGCGTTAATTATAGAGCGATTGCTGTCATTCTCAGTGATAAATCAATGTTGTTAGAAGGGGTTGGTGGACGAATGAGAGTAGTTGATGCACCAGTGGAAAATATGTAAATGAAACTTGAAGAGTTTCCAATTAGATCAATTGAAAGCATAAATTTGTTTTACAATAAAATGACATATAGTGTTGTTAGTGTCAATCTGACTTATGGTCAGGTCAAGAAATTGCGATCAAAATCCGCTAAAGAATGTGGAACAACAATAACGTTAAAACCAGCGCAGATGTCCGGCGGTACACATAAAATATCACTGACGGATCGTCAAATAAAACATTTCAATGATGCGCTAAAGAAACGGCGAGGGGTTCAAATTGTATTTTCAAAAGCTGCAATCGCGAACATGATAAAATCAGGTGGTATATTTCCATTGTTAGCTGCAATACCAGCATTGATTGCAGCGGCTGCCCCAGCTGTGGCGAAGGCGGCTGCGTTGGGAGCCGTTGGGACCGCAGCAGGGATGGCGTTGAAAAAGGCAACTGGGAAAGGATATAAAAAAAGGGAAAGGGTCTAAGACTACCAGTAACCCCGTATTCATGGTACAGCGGGAGATCCGTTCACGGATCCGGCCTAAGAATACCAGGAACGGTTTATTAGTTGAAAGCCCAATTCTCCCTATGTCCAATTTTGATTTAATTGATGCTGCTAAAAAAACTGGCGATAAAAAACTTCAGAGGGTTTTTTATGATAGATCAATTACCGAGAAAACCTAAACGTGTTGAAACAGGTATCATCAATCTTGATAACAGTAACGGATCGGGAACTCACTGGGTTGCATACGCAATCGACCCGCGTGGGATTGTCTATTTTGATTCATATGGGTTAGCTCCGCCAAGCGAGTTTATGCGGTATATAAATTCTTCGATGAAACTCAAAGAGTTTCCGATTTTTTATTTCACGCTGCCAACACAACAATTAAATGATCCACCGATATGCGGCCGTGAAGTATTAAATGTCCTCGCGGAGATTTCATCGTCACAGAAACCACCTCATCTGGTTGTAAATAAATACACGAGTGGGAAATTACAAGGTAATTTTAGAGAATCAATAAATTGAAAATACTAGAATATTTACAATAATGATTAATATTTGGGGGCAATTTCTGTCAATGTTAAAACCCACCGCGGAAACATCTGCGGGTTCTATCGAGGATGTAAAAAAAATAATTGAAGATGAAATCGCTGAGACGTTAAATTTAGTAAGTGTTGACCCGAACGAAATAGTTGTATTTCAAGACAAACAGGGTAAATTGAAAAGCAGCAATGTGTCATTGGATGACATTTTAAAACGACAACACGACGCCGCTGAAAACTCTATTGCGCTGTATTCCAACGGTGGACAACTTAAACCAGGCGCACTTGTGTCTACGATCACCGACGCGATTGCCGCCCACGACAACAAGATTGCCACCCACGGCCGTGAGCTGGATGATTATATACGAGGTTATAATAGTTTTCGCAAAAATGTCGTACATAAGTTCTTTGGAACCCCGCTTGTGGTTAGCATGACTCTCGCTGAAATTAAAAACTATCTATCGCTATTCTTTTTTAACAAGGAGGAGGGAAGGATGATGAATGAAAATGAAATCAAGGCAAATTATCTCGATATTTACAATGATATTTCTAAAATAATAGAAAATCTTGAAAATGTACAAAAACCCACCAACGACGTCGTTAGTAAGTTGTTTGGATCCCCACCTGTGGCAGACTCGACTCTCGCTGAAATTAGCGAGTTTATTATCAGGCATACTCACAATGCCTATGTCGCTAATAATTTCTTTGGTGTCCCAGCTACATCTACGATGACTCTCAACGATATTATTAGGTTTATGGTGAGACAAGCAACACTTAATACCATCGTTGATAAATTTTTAGGGAGAACACGCGAATCTGAAACAACATCGTTGACAGGCATGACTCTCGCGGAAATTAAAAGCGCTATTGACGAACAAAAACTCACCAACGAGTTTGTTAAAAATTTCTTTAAGGGTTCTGAAAGTAACAGCGTCGATACGACATATAGTCGTATAGTCGGGCATTATGTCGTCCAAACAGTTTCTGGATTTAACGACCTTTTTAATTCATTTTTATAGGCCGTGATAAAAAAATAATAAAAGAAAACGAAATCAGAAAAACCTATCTCGACGTCATCGACGATGTTGTTAAACTAGACGCAAGGCTCGATCTGATAAAAAAACCAATCAATGATGCCGTTGTTAAGTTCTTTGGAGTCCATCCCAGACCGAGTAATCTCGAAACGTTGGTAACCCCAAACCTCAATACAATTAAGTTCGCGCTTGAAGAACAAAAATTTATCTACAACGTCGCTGTTAAGTTCTTTGGAAACCCGTTTGACGCGGTTATATCTCTCGCTGAAATTAAGCGCGTGCTTGACGAACAAAAGCTCACAAACGAAATGGTTAAAAATTTCTTTGAGGGTTCTGAAAGCCATAATATCACGACGACATATTCTCAACTCAGCAGGTATTATGCCACCCAAAAAGATTTGAAAATTGACCTCCTTTTGACTTTATTTTTCGAAAGACGCGATAGAACGATAATGAAAGATACCGAAATCAAAAAAACCTATCTCGACGTCATCGACGATATTGCTAAACTACGAGAAGATTTTGAAAAGGTAAAAATTCCGCATCCAGACATAGGCGTTAAAAATATCGTGTATAAGGTCAATCATGGGACCTTTGATTGGGTAAAAAACTCTAATGCTAAATTGAAAGTCACTAACGTGAAGTGGCCCCATGGTATCTACAGGATGACGTTAATCTCTAACAAGCAATTTGATATCATCGTGAAAGGTAAAACCTACTTTGGTGGCACCGCGACAGTAATTATCGCGGAGGGAGAAGAAGAATTTGAGATTGTCGCGGTTGATAACACTATTAGAAAACATATAACCTGGTGTTTAGAATTCGTAGGTGAAGTAGACATCCCCCTGATCTACTACCCTGACGATGATGAATAATTGAAAACACTAGCGGGTTTAAAATAACAATGTCAATGACGAAGTCATCGATGAAATCAATTGAACCGATAATAGTCTCGTTGACGGAGTCAGCGGTATCACAATCGCATCGATATCGATATGATACCGTGAAAGAGTTTTCCGCGAATTTGAAATCACTTTCTGAGCGTTATCGTGAAAAAATGAAAAAATACCGACGCAGCATAGCAATTATCGACATCACCGTGTACTCGGTATCCGGTGTGATGGCCAGCGCCGGGGTTATTTTGTCGACGGTGACCATGATGGCTCCGATTGCAGTTCCAATTGCTATCTCCGCGGCAACAACAATTGCTGCAGTCGCCACCGTGATAACTAAAAAATTATCATCGTGTTCTCAGAAAAAACTCAGTGATTATACAGCTCGGTACAGGGTGGTATTTGACGCGTACTCGAAATTATCCGAGTTGATCTCGCTGTCAATAGATAATTCGTTCATATCCGATGTTGAATTTTCCACGATGACCCAGTTGTATAACTCCGCGATGTTGAAATTGGAAATTAAAGACAGCGTTAACAATAATGTCACTACAATTCAACGAATTGCAACTGCTTCAACGAATCGCGGAGAATACCACTCCGATACGAACAAGCATGATATCAATAACATCAACAACCCCTGAATTTAGTGTGAACTTTCCTTCTCCGATTCCAGTGCGTGAGATCGCGCTGGCAAAATTACGAGTATATCATAGCTGGCCTAATATCAGATCTGTTGCATTTGGCGGTCAGCAACCCAATAACGCACTGGTGTTCTCGTATAAGAATAAACCCGATGGCACTCCAGCGTGGGAAACTGTTTCGTTACCAACTGGGTCGTACCAAATTGAGCAAATCGATGCTGAAATTCAGCGTAGAATAAAATCAATTACTGAAAAAGAATCAAAAATAGCTATTAAACTTCATGAACCGACGCTCTCGTCGTCGATCGAAATAAGCACAGAGGGATACGCTGTAGATATCTATAACAGCTCGTTAAGAACAGTGTTAGGATGGCACGAAAAACAACCGGAGAAATCCACCGCCGACTTAACCACGGACGTAAAATCATATCATGAAACCAATCCCAGTTATCGAGATAATTTATCTGATATAAGAAAAGGAAGAATCGGCGATAGATTTATATTTACCAACAAAGACACATTGCAATGGGATTTTATCATTAAAAGAACAGCCGAGTCAGCTGTTACTATTTCATTTACGCTAAATGACGTCCGTGGTTATTTTAATGAAATTGAACAATTACATGCAACACAACTAGAACAACTACGGCAAACAAAATCGCAAAAACACGTTGAAATAATAAATCAACTTATATCTGACATGGAATATATCTATGAACTAATTATTCAAACAATAATTAATGACAACAGCGACAATAAACAACGATTCCTAACCGATTACAATATCACAGAAGACAATCTGCGTAATTTCAAGTTTCCCAAATACAACGCTGATGAACTATCAAGAATTGTTAAAACCGATATCAAGGCGCTACAAAAATCAGATTCAACTGTCCTCCTCAGGTATAATAATGATCCAGATGGTGGCGGTAGGCATATTGCCCCGCATAATGTGAATATTTCAACGGTGATTGCTCTCAATTTAGTATGTGATGCAATTGAAGGAAGCTATCAAATTAATCTAGAACAATCAAATCAAGCTCAGCAGGGATATATTCTTTATTCATTTGCACCAACAGCTCCTCCAGGATTCCTAATTATTGAAAACCCAATTAATCCTGTCTACATGCGATGCCATAATAATTCGTTAACGAGAATTAATTTCCGACTCACCGACCAGTCAAATAATTTAATTGATCTACAAGATGAGGTGTTAGCGATTAGTTTGTTTGTGAAATCATAAATGATTTTCGTCCTAAAGACTCGATCAAATATTCGGTTGAAATCATTTATTATTTTTGTTAACCAGAACTGAAAGTTCCAGCAGCAGAGAGGGTGATGACCACATCGTTGAGACCAAAATTGATTGAAAAATCGTAAAGTCTCCGTTTGCTAAATGGAGACTTATTTTTTTTGGTTAAAATGAGATTCGTAGGAAGCCTTATTTTTGCTCGAAAACGTGGTCTGTTCACCCTCTCTGCTGCTCGGATAGATATGTTGGAATGGAGACTGTCAGTGAAACAGTTCACAGAGAACACATTTTGTGTTTGATTCTGTATAGAATGGATAGCCTAGCCAGTGTAGGTAACAGAGCAGTGGTGAAGTGTGCTTTGATCGAGGTACTCAAAAGATGATCAGAGCAGCTGTGTTTTGAATTTTTCAAAGTTTCTGAAGTAGATATTGTGAAGAACCAGACAGAATTGAGATACATCAGAAATACACCTCTCTACTCCATGGATGGTAGCATCAACTTCTGTTGGATGGCTAGATATGTGTATTTGGGTGTTATCAGGGTACAATTGGTGAGACACTGGCTGATGATCTATGGTACTAGAGAGCAGCCGAGTGTATATAATGAAGTTAATAGGTCCAAGAACATACCCCTGAGGAACACCAAACCATAGATAGCTGTCGAGTGTTTTAAGATAGTGCAAAGTGATTGTGTTTTTTACATGGCAAGCATATCAGACATATATTGCAAATTATTCGATTATTGGCGTCGACGTTAGTAATAGTCATATGTATCACCACAAAAAGCTGTTAAGATACAGTAATGATACGATTTTATGTGTCTTCCACTGAAGAAAATTAGTAAATCATAATTTGCCAACGTACATCCGAGTTCAGACAAAAGTGAGTAATTAGATACAGGGTCGGGAAGTAACTTAAGCAGATGTGGCATATTGTTCATACTCGTCAAATCTGATGTATGCATCCATCCAACAATACAATGTTAGTCTCACATTTAAGGCGCCCTTGATTATGTGTAATTTATGACTAAAGTCTAGTTATCAGAAACAATTTTAATTTCTGCCTCAAAACTCAGGCATGTTCTTTCAGCATTAAGATCAAGTAAATCATTGTTCATCGTGCAACTGGACTAAACTTTTATTCATACCTAGATGTTTAAATAATAGTGTTATGAAATTTTTGTGTTATGTATGTTTGTGATTCGCTTTTCGACCTTCTTCTTATTTTTTGCTATGAGAAGGAATTGCTCGAAAGTTAAGGAACGTCAATGTCCATGGTGTGTCTGTGTGTGTGAGAGAGAGAGAGAGAGAGAGAGAGAGAGAGAGAGAGAGAGAGAGAGAGTGTGTGTGTGTGTGTGTGTGTGTGTGTGTGTGTGTGTGTGTGTGTGTGTGTGTGTGTTCAGGCTCTCTTAAAAGAGTGTCGCCACAATGATGAGATACTTCTACATCTGTAATGAAAGACGAACATCTTTGCTATCTGTATGTTTGTGATTCGCATTTCATAATCTTCTTCTCATTTTTTGCTATGAGAAGGAATTAATCGTTAGTAAAGGAACGTCAATGTCCATGGTGAGAGAGAGAGGGAGAGAGAGAGAGACAGAGAGAGAGAGAAAGAGAGCGAGAAGAAATAGTTCAGGCTCTCTTAAAAGAGTGTCGCCAGTCGCCAAGATGATGAGATACGTCTACTTCTGTAATAAAAGACGAACGTCTTTGCTATCTGTCGGTATGAGGAACTTTATTTAAATAATTAACACACATATATTACTACATTCTAGAAAAACATCTATAAACTTTATAATGAAAACTCATGAAATACATATAAAATTACACTTTCCTTTATAAACTTTCCAACTTCATTCATTCGTATAATTTCTGCATTTTAGAATATTATACAAATAGTTAATTCTCGATCAATTTCAAGATAGCCAAAGTATAAAATGTAATAACTGTAATTAATGCCACAACTAATTTAAAGAAATGCATTTTACTCATTTTAAAATAGAATATTAATTTAAAATAAGTTGTTACATATTATTCTTTCTTGCTTAAAGAACACATTATTTCAAAATTAAATCTAAACAAGAATTTGGTTGCGAATTCAACTTTTACCATAAAAATTACATAAATATAATTAAATATGAATTCTTTAAAACATTTAAACATTCCATTACAATATATTATAAACAGAAGAATTAAGTGAACAATTTTGCTAACATATCAATTTTACTATTAAAATCTCAAACATTAAAAGTACTTATTTCTAAAAGAAGTTTACGACATATACAGTTCTTACCTGCAATGAAAGACGAACATCTTTGCTATCTTTTGGTATGAGGAACTGACTTGATCCATCTGCGCACCTTATTTATATGCATTTGGCTCAAGTCAGGAGCAAAAATGGTCATCCCCTTAGTATACCGGTCAGCAAAAGGCGCCTACTCATCATCAGGCAGGAACCATTTTGTTTTCGTCATATGACATAAGGCAAGACTCAATCTTGTGATTTATTTATATTCGTTTGGCGCCGTCACACCAAATATCGTTATCTTTTAGTATACCAAGCAGAGAAACTTCTTTAGAACCATTTTGTTTGCGTCACTAGAGAGAAGTTAACCCACTTTTAGTCACCGATTTGGAAATTCGCCAATGCATAATCTTGAAATCTGTTTAGTTTACAGAATTATATATTCTTTACTGAGCAAACCTAGGAGCTGTCGCTGAATCAGCGAAATGCTTTAGTAACATAATACGCTTATTCCACACAGCATTGTATATTTGTATTGCTATAGTTAACGTACTGGTTTTATACAATACGGCGATATACATTACCTTTATTTTCGCTTGCGCATCAACTATTTTCATTCCATTAAAATATATAGTTGTGCTATACAAATAAATGAAATTTATCTTAATATATTTTAGAACCTACTTTAATATAAATGAATAAAACATTACTTTAATACAATTAAAAGAAAATGGCAATCTTATTAACTTTACTAAAAAAATCTATCCTAATAATAGAACCAGATATTTAGACTGAGTCAATACTCCATTTCTACCTCTTGGTCTCTTTAACATTCCTTCTTCAGTGTACTATCTATCTATCGATCGATCTATCTATCTATCTATCTATCTATCTATCTATCTATCTATCTATCTATCTATCTATCTATCTATCTATCTATCTATCTATCTATCTATCTATCCATCCATCCATCCATCCATCCATCCATCCATCTATTCATCCATCCATCTATCTATGTATCTGTCTGTCTGTCATTCTGTCTGTCTCTGTATGTCAGTCTGTCTGTCTAAATATATATATATATATATATATATATATATATATATATATATATATATATATATATATATATATATATATATAATTTGTATGAGTTTGATTTTGAGTTTGTGTAAAGTTTAAGGTCGTGATTCTGCATATTTTTAGAAACGTCTTCTATTTATAATGTAACTAAATACTTCAAAGGTTACATCTTTCTCCTTTATGAATGCAATATTTTAATGACATTTCGTTCTCTGATATTCAGTTTTACACATTTAATTTTGAAATTGCCAGATCGTTCAAACCTTTCCCAAGCTGCACATAATCCATCACAGCAACTTGGGGAGCGTTTAAAGGTTTTATGTAATACCAATGGCATTCCAAGTCGTCTCAATTTAATACCCATATAAATAAAGCTGCGGATCAAGAAATCAAATATTGGTTCAATAATGAATTCAATTAATTATTATTTAATAATTACCAATAAAGATGTGACATTCTAGTACGGTGCATCCTATATAGCATTATTGTACTTCGATACCAACAGTACAAGAAGAGATAATAATCAGAGGTAATTGTATATATATATATATATATATATATATATATATATATATATATATATGGACGTGACGATCTAATGTGCTCAAATATTTGACAGAGGTTAAGAACTGTTTTTCATACGTCGTTTACAATTTGACAAGAATACGGTCTGATCAAAGTTATTTCACATGTAGTATTGTATATGTTGACGGACTGCTGTAGCAAGTGACATCACGTGTCCATGGTGAAGATTAGCTTGCCCCATTGTTTTAATTCAGAATGACGAAATTACTTGAAGTAGTCCCTTGCGCTTAAATTGTATTCATGATAACAGGAATGGCCATAGCTAACTCGGCGCACAAATTTGGACATTTTAGAGCGCCCCCCCCCACCCCACCCCCTCCATAGTTTTCGCGCAGATCGCCTGTGATCAAGGCATTTGGAAAAAACCTTTGAAACAACTTCAAATTTTCTTCCATCACATTAAAATCACTTTCTCTCTCTCTCTCCCTCTCTCTCTCTCTCTCTCTCTCTATATATATATATATATACATATATATATATATATATATATATATATATATATATATATATATATATATATATATATATATATATATATATATATATATATATATAATTTTTTTTTAAAATTACTAACACGCTGGGCCTCATGTGAGTGCGTCAAACTGGTCCAATCGACCAAAGGACGGCACTGCCTGATAACAGGAATGGCCATAGCTGGGAGAACACTTATAGCAATGACACTCTTGTCTGGCACATGCATGTATGTATGTATGTATGTATGTATGTATGTATGTATGTATGTATGTATGTATGTATGTATGTATGTATGTATGTATGTATGTATGTATGTATGTATGTATGTATGCATGCATGCATGCATGCATGCATGCATGTATGTGTGTGTGTGTGTGTATGTATGTATGTATGTATGAATGTGTGTGTGTGATTGTGTAAATGTGTGTGTGTATGTATGTATGTATGTATGTATGTATGTATGTATGTATGTATGTATGTATGTATGTATGTATGTATGTATGTATGATGTATGTATGTATGATGTATGTATGTATGTATGTATGTATGTATGTATGTATGTATGTATGTATGTATGTATGTATGTATGTATGTATGTATGCATGTATGTATGAATGTGTGTGTGATTATGTAATATATATCCGAGCCCATACCCACCTTATTACGCATTGAATGTGATATCATTCAATAAAAATTTGCTCTTGTGAAAGCGTCCTTCCTTGTATTTAAAAATAACTGTGGTATTAAGCTCAAGAAAACATGATATACAATAAATATAAGTTTTATTGCTTTCTGCAAAGAATATTGAGCAAAATTATCTTTCAACGTGTCAGAAAGAGTTGTCTTCTCAATGTGTTAAGTAGTCTTGGGTCGAAATTGTCTTCAGGTCAAAGATCTAGTCGTTTTAGTATTACTGGAGTACTCATTCTAGTATTAATCGACACGCGCATACTGAAAAGCACACATCGGACATATACAGATAAAATATTATGGAAATACCTGCGTGGTTTTCTCTGGTGGACCATTTGAATTCAGACTGCGTGTCATCGCAGATAAGGCACTCGTCTTTTTCATAGATTGTTCCTCTTATGATACAGGTGTGGTCAATGAAACAGTAACCGTCCTGTAATTTCACACAAGCAATTACTTCAGAACTACAAACATGACTAAAAGACAAGAACTAATGGCACTTGAATTCAAAGACTTCTAACACATCAAAATCTGTTAACGTAATGAATCGTGGTACAGTGAAGATTGCATAAATAGATTGCTATTTATAATAAGTCTTCTTTACCACGGTAACCTTTTTTGAAAGCACTTTGTCCGCCTAATGATCACATCATTTACATAGCGCAAATGAGGAAGCAAGGATCCCAACAATGATCATACATATAGGCCTTTGTTAGGTGTAAGACCCCTCGTGTCGTTATCAATGTGATATATCTAATGTTAAAACATTTTTCGTGCACTTTGTGCAGTACAGATATAGGTATAGATTTTATAAAGATATTACATAAATATATCACAATGGGTGAAGAATACATTAGTTTGAATGATTGTACAATTCATGGATAGAATGTGGAATGAGGTTTGAATACTCCGTAGAACAGGGCCGTCCAATCAACCATTTGCGTATTAGCTACATGGAAGTTATTTTCTCTCATTGAGCTGTGAATAACTTGACCTACGTTTTCCACTACCAGTCGGAACAACTAAGGAAAGGTGGTTTCGAGAAAATCCTTTCGCAGGGCAGCTTCTAGCCCGCGACATTTATGATGGACAACGTTTTTCATGAATGACTCCAAGTGACAATGCAAAGTAAATCAATATGTCAAATAAAGCTTGAAAATAAATATAACATAACGTTTAAAGAAGCAAAATAGTGTTATAACAAATATTTGAAAAAGTCAATAAAATGGAAACTATTTTAAAACTTGCTATATGCAAAATACCTTAATTAGTTAAACGACCTTAGAAAAGAAAAACATGATTTCTTATCATTATGGAACATATTAAATTATATACGACACTAAAGATATGTGTTCTTGCTTTTGTTTTATTCCGTATATTTCTTAAGTATCCAAACTTGGTGTCTGGATTGACGATATATGTCGTAATCATTCGATCTGTTGCATGTTAAGCCTGACATTACGTGTATCACTGGTAATTCTCGAGATATATGATATCCAGCAAACATATATACTAATGGTAAAATGAGTTCAAAAAAATTTGTTTCAGACATCAAGTAAAATGACAGTCATTTCGAAACAAATATTCGGCGATAAACATGATAGTAAGATATCAAACCACTTACATGACCTTGAACTACAAAGGTCAGATTGAAGCGAAGTGTCAAATATATACTGAATGACAAAAGAGAGAGACAAGTCACAAAGGTTACGATCTGATGATGCCCAACATAAATATGATCTCGAAGCAACTGTTATACATGCACAACTAATAAACGTACCCAAGGAAATTGAAAAAGTAAATAACCTACATAAGGTATAATTTAGTTTATTTGGCAAGAATCCAACTTGTTCAGATAAGGAGAAAATACATGCTGTGGAAGTTGTTGATTCGAAAAGAGAATCTATGAGATCTAAATCTAAAAAGTATGACGAAACAACAGCAAATAGTGATAGCTTACAAGAAGATCGTTTTTGAAAGAGGAAGAGAGGGAAAGTGTTAAAAGAAGAAGAGCAATAATATTTGAACATTTACATTTCTCTAGAGATATTTAAGATTTATTCAAACATGAGAAAACAATTGGCATTTCGTGAAGAGCTAAACAAAATCCCTTAAGGAAAAGGGTACAACTATAGACGATACAACAGGTATGTCACTATCAGCTGCAGGAAGGCTTCTTCAGGAGGGTGAAAATGAATAATTCTTTGAGAAAAACTGAAAAGGACTTAATGGGTATTGTTAGTGAATTGTCTGAGGTAGTTAAAATTGCCAACTTAACAAAGTGGCTATTAAAAAGGGATATACAGGTTGTTTCTTTACTTGCTAAACATTTTATTTAAATCCTGATATTGTATCTCTTTAGCAATATATATATATATATATATATATATATATATATATATATATAGATATAGATATAGATATATATAGATATAGATATAGATATATATATATATATATATATATATATATATATATATATATATATATATATATATATATATATATTTGTTTTTTTTGTTGTTGGCTTGACTTCGCACACGAAGATTAAGAAGGAAGATTTCTATGTCTATTGCACTTGCGCTGGTGGCTGACGAACCCAATACGTGATAGGCACGTCCGTCCACAGAGGCTGCAGGGGAATGTCTGGGTTTTGGTGGGTGCTGACAATGGTTCCCGGTTTTTTCTTTGCCAACGTTTTTCCTCCAAGATGGCCCATCTGTTTTGTTCAAAAGTGTCAGCGGCCTGGTGAATTGTACGTCGCCAGCTTGTACGGTAGTGTAGCTAGTGATGCCCATTGGCGGTGATCAATGCCACAGGAGGTAAGGGTCTTTTTCAAGGAGTCTTTATATCTCTTTCGAGGTGCCCCTCTATCACGGTGGCCAGTTGATAGCTCACCATACAGTGCAATTTTCGGCAGGCGATGATCCTCCATCCTGGACACATGCCCTGCCCAGCGAAGCTGTATCTTCACGAGTGTGGCCTCAACGCTGGTGATCCCCGCTTGCTTGAGGACTTCAGTGTTGGTAACGAAGTCACTCCAGTGGATGTTGAGGATGGTGCGGAGGCAGCGCTGATGGAAGCGTTCAAGGAGACGGAGGTGACGGCTGTAGGTGACCCAGGATTCGGCGCCATATAGGAGGGTGGTCAGTACGACAGCCATGTAGACTTTGATTTTTGTAACTCTCTTGAGATTGGGATTGTGCCAGACACGTTTGTAGAGTCTGCCGAAGGCGCTGTTTGCTTTGGCTAATCTGTTGTCTATTTCTTTGTCGATCATTGCATCAGAGGATATCACACAACCCAGGTAGGTGAACTGGTGGACTACGTTTAGCTCTGTCCGGTCAATGAGGATGCTTGGTGGACGGTACTCTTCCTTGGGGGCAGGCTGGTGAAGTACCACGGTTTTCTTTAGGCTTACCTCGAGGCCAAAGAGCTGGCAAGCTTCTGCAAAGCAAGATGTTGCTCGTTGTAAGGCAGCTTCCGTGTGGGCAACAAGGGCGGCATCGTCTGCAAATAGAAGTTCTCTAATCAGTTTTTCTAAAGTTTTGGTGTGGGCCTGAAGTCGCCTTAAGTTGAAGAGGTTGCCATCAGTACGGAATCTAATATAGATGCCATCATCGTCAACATGGTCTTCTGTAGCTTTTCGGAGCATCATGCTGAAGAAGATTGAAAACAGTGTAGGAGCTAAAATGCAGCCCTGTTTCACGCCATTTGCAATGGGGAAGGTCTGTGACAATTCGTTATTGTTTTTAACCTGACCAAGCTGGTCTTCATGTAGTTGGATGATCATGGTAAGGAATTTGGGAGGACAGCCAAGTTTTTCAAGGATTTTCCACAGTCCAGTTCTGCTCACCGTGTCAAAAGCCTTTGTTAGGTCCACAAAAGTGACGTATATTCCTTTGTTTTGTTCTCTGCATTTTTCCTGGATCTGTCTCAGGACGAACACCATGTCAGTTGTGCCCCTATTGGCTCTGAAGCCACACTGACTCTCTGGAACATGATCTTCTGCAATGGTAGGCACTAGTCTGTTTAGCAACACTCCAGCAAGGATTTTGCCTGCAACGGAGAGCAGAGTTATCCCACGGTAGTTTGAGCAGTCAGACTTTTCCCCTTTGTTTTTGTACAGGGTGATGATGACTGCATCACGGAGATTTTGCGGAAGTTTCCCTCACTCCCAGCAGCAAACGAAGAATTCGTGAAGTTTGGTGTGCAATGCTAGGCCTCCTTTCTTCCATATCTCAGGTGGAATACCATCTTTTCCTGCAGCCTTACCTGCCTTCAGCTGTTCTATGGCTTTTAAATATATATATATGTATTCGCTAACATATATCTTGCGCTCGATTTATACTGAATATTGTTGGTGTAGGCTATTACTTAATCGTTTTTTCAGTTTCATTGCGTTAGTAACATTATGGTCTATTATTAACTTTTGGTGACGTATGGTAACTTCTAGTTAGATCCGGTTAATAATTTATCGCAATATTAAGTAAAAAAAAGTATTAGTAACTATTTCCCTGCCTTAGTGCATGCACGGACAGTGTCTTTATTGCACTCACTCGAGAATTGATAAGTGATATCTCTTTCACCCTGTAAAAAGCAAACGATCCGAAAAAACCCAACTAAATCATGATGCCAAAATCTGCAATGGTATTGATTGCAATTAATCAATAAAGCGAAAGACATGAAAAGAACATATAACAATTACAATTGTGAAACTTTAATAGAGGAGTGTGTTGCTAAATCGATCACAATATAACAACCGTGGAACTGATTTATCACTGCATCAAAGAAATTAAACAATTTATTTGATGGTTTAGAGAACATCATCTTTCTTGAACAAAAAAGAGATGAAGAGCAAATATTTACGTAATGGAGGATAAATTAAACAAATATAAGATATTGAAAGTAAAGTTCTCATGAAGGAACATTTGTTAGCTTGATCACTCTTTACCAGCATTGAAACAATCGGAACTTAACATCTCACATTTCACTCTTCTGGCTAACTTCGAAGACAAAATCTTACTCCAAGCACACAATACGAAAACTCCTGATCGGCTCTCTAAAACGTAGTAGCGACATATTGGACTTCGTCTCAAAACGTACACAGACAAGTTCTAATGTAAATAAATCTTGCTAAAAGCAGGAAACAAACGACATCCTGCTATTATAGATGAAAATAGGATGGCACATGATTAATCAGAAAATATTTACTGAACAAGAAATATGGTGGCACATAAGGACCTTGGATAATATAGACTAAATACAAAACAAGTAGCAACAGTATGGCATGAAAACTATCTGATATATTTGTACGACTTAGCCGATTCAACCTATTTGATAGAATTGCGCCGTCTCTAACGAAACCATGGGGACGAAGTGGTTGACCTTCATGACGTTTTGCGTTACGAAATAAACTGATCATTACTTTACATACTAACGATTAATACTTAGGTGTATGTCTACTAATGTCGGGATTTGGTCAAAACTCCACAGTATTGGAGCAATATCTAAAGCGAATCAAGTTTGCTGTAATGGTGGGTCGGCGTCAGTTCGAAGAGTCGTCCATTATTCCGTCAGCCATATTAAATTGTCAATTCCTTAATCCTGTCTGGGAAGGAACTACAAAAAGTCAGTATTACACGAATAATTCACCACTGTTACACTATTAATGTCAGGTCATTGATTTGATAGATTGCAATATAATTCATATGGTTTCGCAAGGAATACGTCACTAACCTTTAGGCAATCTCGAATCCATCTGAACATTAATGTACTACGCTCAATCACAAAAGTCTTTCCTCATGAGTAACAATACACAAATATTCACTCGTGTAGGTTCACACCACATTTGCAAAGTCGTTAAGACAACGGTCATTGTTAACGGACATGTTATTAAATTAGCAAATGTCTCAAAGATGTTTCATTTTATTTTATTTAAAAACATTAACTAACGAATTTCTTATTTGAACTTGAATTGCTTTTCTTGCTTCTCATTCGTATGTCTTATCTGCATAGTTTGCAAAGCAGAACAACAGTATTGTATGCTTCATAAATTGAAACTTGTCAGATAAATCAGAACCAAAAACCTGTGTTGATAGTTATGGATGATTTAATGGTCCGATGTCATCTGTTTATAAACATGTACATGTGGAAATCTTTCCTAAATAATCCCGTTCACAATTTAGACAATTATCGGTATTTGGTAATATTCATATCTAGCACGAAATTAAAACTTACAATAGGACATATGGTTATTTTAGTTCAGATGGATTACAAGTCGCCAATCATATCCTTTGATCCGAAAACTATTCTGTTCTGACTGAAAAATGTCCTATGAACCAGCAATAGCTAAAGAGGTGCATGATATAACGGTAATGTACACCGATATGTTGGGAAAATGTTTGTCTGCAAACGATTCTTACATTTCATGAATAAGTGCTATCAAATCTATAAATAATAATATAATAATATCAACACATGCCTTGTGGGTTGATTTATCAAATTTCATCGAAACACGGCCCAATTACCCAATATACAAATTTGTTCCACCTTCAAATGACCACGTATATACTTATACATTAGAATATCTATAATAGTCGTAAAGTTTTGTGATTTGCTGCATATTCAGACGAAGGCTTGCATTGATTGGCTAATTGCTCGGTTGAAGAAATACCTTACCAACATAGACTCCTAATAATGACGCAAATACTTACTGAGAACTATCCATTCTATAACGAAACCTTAAATACAAAATATCACTTAGTCTGGATTTGTTACAAACTTTATACTTGGTAAAACTCACAATTTCTATACTTTAAAGATTATTTTTTGGCATACATATGTTAAAATAAGAGAAGATAAAAACATCTTACCTGAAGTCCAAATGTGAACGTAGTGGAAGTGTTTTCAGGAAGTTGGCATTCAGAGTTATACATATAAAGATCAAAATCCTTCCCGTAGTTCAGACCATCATTGCTAACAGAGATCGTGTAACCAATCACAAAACGATCTGAAGCCTGGATGTTTATTGGAAGAGAACGTTTTTTTCCTCCGAGTTTTCTGCACGGGACACACTACCTCAAACAAAGTCTCATGCTCAGCAGGAACGAAGTCAGTTTTGTCGAAAGTCTTGTCCCCATTGTAAGACATCTGAAACATTCAATATTAAATGTTATTGAGTTGACATCAAAGACAATTATGTTATTTCACTTAGAGATTTCAAAGCACAAACATAAATATCCGTCTGTGTTGATACATGAATATACGTTACAAAATAATTACAAGCATGTGGAATACAAATTAAACAAGAAGCAGACTTACCGTAAATGACTTTATCCTGCATGTTAAATTCTCCCCCTCCAAAAATATCTCTCCGTACACAAAGGCGTGATCACA